>MNCI01003186.1:237858-264873 GCA_015680685.1 Gnetum montanum
CGGGCACATGGAAAATATTCTATCTCTGGGGTGATCAATCCGCCAGAGCTTTGCTACTTTTAACTCTATGATGGAAAATGAGGGGAGTGCTGCCTCTTATTTATAGATTTGGCGGCGGACCACGATATCGCAGGGAAAGACACGATATCGTGTATGCGATATCGCGGCTTGTGCTAATCGCGTCTCATCATACCCCCATGACTGAATGAAAACTCGTCCTCGAGTTCTTTACAATAATATCGGGAAGGTATGAAATTATTGAGGGGAATGGAACTAATGGGATGACATGTGAACAGATCATTATTACAAGACTTGACAAAACTGGTGTTCATGACAACAAGGGTGAACACCTTATTACAATGACATCAGGCCTTTGTTGGCAGCTTGAGAGAAAGAGAGAGATAGAAAGAAGTGTTGCTGCTGCCAACGCCAAGATTGCGCTTTTTGTTGTCCATCCATAAGCGCACCATTGATTTTGCTCCTTGCATAGCTGCTTCAGCGCTGCTCCATTCCAAGTATTTGCTCCAGCTCCAGATCCAAGTTGTTGTTTGCATGATCGCCATCTGCACACACAACAGAGTCATATATTAGCAAGTGTAGTTGAATCATCATGTAATTAATACCTTGCTTCGGTGTAAGTCCATTGGCTAGGTTGTGGTATGGCTGATATGGATTTGGAAAGATGCTACTGATAACTACCAAAGGTATAGGGGTTAGGAAGAAAATCAAAAATTTTGGGGCTAGGAGAAAATCGAAAAAAGTGGGCCCATACCCCCATGACTAATCGCGAACCTCCAGTAGCGTTAGAATGAAGAAGGGAAATGAGTAAGAAAGATAGAGAAAAAGGGAGAACTGAAAACATCAGTGAAATAGATGTCAAGATGGAAATGAACAAAAATAAAAGGAATTGCAAAAATGTGAAGGAAAAGAAGTTAACTAATGTTCCAAATAGGAATGTCAATGGGTCCTCCCCAAAGCAGGCTCATGCCGTTAATGCCTTGACAAACCCACATTCAAAGAGTCCGTAGGCTTTGGGAATGTCCTTTGGAACAAGAGTTAAAGTCTTAACCGTAAGAATTTACCGAAAAGAAAACAATGCATCAACCAAAATATATACACTAATGATACAACCAGCAATGAGGTGAATAACGGAAAGAAGGATGGAGAGAGTAGAATGGAATGGAATCCCATGAACAAGGTGGTGTATAGCCCCTTGTGTGTTTGATGATTAATGTGACTTGGAAAGTCTCATTCCAGCTCTGGCCTCAAACCAACCACTTCCAGTGACTTAGCATCAATGCATTCGATTAAACCATCCACTGGGATAACGAGGATGCGTCTTCAAAGAGCCACCACCATTCTGATGAAACAAAGGAGAGAATGGGAAGCGAGAAGGGCCTTAGTTAGAGGGAACACTTTTGGTTCCATAACTAGTGCGTGTAGCCCAAATTTTATTTCGTCTAAGGTGTGTGCTTTGAATTCTCACTTTTTGCTTTTCTCTTTTTTTTTTGTTTTTATGCGTGAGAACCACACCATGCAAAGACTTCTTATTTTTATTGGCTCAGCTTCCGATAATTCGGTAACATCGAAACGATGAGAAAACTCAAGAAGAAACATCCAAGCACCCAAGAGAATGACCAACACAAAAGCATCAAGTTCCCTTGAAGTCACACCCTTTGGAATCCTTGAGTCCTTCCTTAGTTTGAGAAATACCCAATCACCGATTCGTTAAAGTTCTTATTAGAAGGGGACTGTACATTTCCAAGCCAAGAGAAACCATAGAAATTGGTGGATGGATGGATGAAGTGATTTCATTGCCTACCATATCAAAAGAAACATACCTTAGTATCAACATTGTGACTTAAAGGTAAAAATCAAACATTAGCAATCAATATGAAAACGGTTCATACCATTAGTCTGAAAACTTATTATGGGACAAACTTACATGGTGGATACACGCACACACTCACACAAAAAATAGAAAAGTATAACGATGTTGTAAAAAAAAAATTAGAAAAGTTAAAGAAAGATGTAAAAAAAAAATTAGAAAAGTTAAAGAAATTTGTAAAACAAAAAAGTGAAAAAAAAAAAAAGTTGTAAAACAAAAACAAGTAAAACAAAAACTTAAAAGAACTGAGGGCCCCATATGATCAGCATAGGTGGCCATCTCCCCCATGATTGAGTTGTAAGGAAGAGATCCGAAATAATGAGCATCTATTTGAATTTCTAAGAAGTGCCCAACTTCTCCCAATTGATGATCTTAAATTCAGGGGTGGAAGTTGGCGATGCTCATGTTCCAATGTATATATGCTTTCATGGTTAGCATGAGTTATCTTCTCAGTTCATTCCATGCATATTTGTCTGCTCCTTTGAGTGGCTGTCAACCACGGGGTGTCTACTACTTCTTGTGTGGTTGCTACATACAGGCATCTTTGTTTCTCACTTTCATGGGCACACCTCTCACATGGAGAGATATCCTCCATGTCATCACTTGATGAATCACTGTATGCGATGCATGAAACTTTCCTCTTCTCGATCTTTTCGTAAATATTCATCTTAGAAATTTGTAAGGAAAGATCACGAATTCTTAGGTATGCGTCTACGGTACTTAGCCATGGCCTTCCCATTATAATGGGGAAACCCCCTTCATTGTTAACCTCAAGCATCAGGAAATCGGCTAGGTATGACCACCCACACATAGTGGTGATAATGTCCTCCACCAATCCTAAGAGAATGGTGATGGACTGGTCAGCCAGCTCCAGTTGTATGTTGCTCTTCTTAAGTTGGGGCAAGTTCCAGGCATAATACATCTTTTGTGAAATTAAGTTGACTCCGGAACTTGAGTCAAGAAGAGCTTGATGTGGTGCATTTCTAGCGATCTGTAAATGAATTAAGGGGTTCCCAGGGTCAGATAGTTTCCTGGGAAGGTGGCCCACCTTTATCCAGTCAGTTACGGTATGTGTCAACATAATCGTTTGTGTACTTAGTTGTTGGACTAAAGGGTTCTCCAAAGCGTTAGTTGTTAGAGGCCTATACATGTGCCCAATCGCTTGTTGTTGCAAGAGTTTGTCTGGGCTTTTGGTTCTGAAGTAAGGTCTTCTCTTTTTACAGTTGTCAGAACCAGCAGCAGGTTGGATATTTACAGCTCTCGCAGCATGACGTTGCTGCGGTTGGGGAGGAAGTTCCCCTTGCATTGTTGGAGCAGGAGGTGTTACGGGAACTACTTGAGGTGGAAGAGGTGTGGATGAATTAGGAGGATGGTGTGGGTATGGAGTGTCTCCTGGAGGAGAAGGAGTCCTTCTAAAGTACTCCCGAGCTTGGTAGTGACGATTGGGGGTTGTGTGATCCATAGAGTCACTTGGAGAAATCAGCTGCTGCACATAATATCCATAAGGGTCAGGCTATCGGTAAGGGTACTGTTGTTTCGATGATGGCATCCCCCATGACTGTGGGTATTGCCATTGCTGATGCTATCCGATGGGCTGAGGAGGCGTTCCACTTGGGTAATATGTTAAGGGTTGGTGAAACTGCCTTGGGTTACCTTGTGGATAAGGCAACCTTCGAGGTGTTTGCCGTTGATTAAGTTTTGGATTTAGTGCATACATCCCAGACTCCTGCAGATGTGAGATAATAGGACAACATCCTTTAGGATGGTCATAGTAGCAGACCTCACATCCACTATCATTGTCTGTGTCAGAATCTACAGCCACATCGGAGTTAGTGATTTTTCCCTTACCCTTGTTATGTGCAGGGCTTAAATCTCTCCTCTTGTTCTTTCCTTTGTCACTACTTTGCTCTACCTTATACTCTTCTACAATTTTCAAGATTGTTTCAATTCTTGAGTCTAAGGAATCCCATATTTGATCTACTTTGACCGATACTTCGGTTGTTAACTTTTGGATCCGCAAAGTTTTTCGATTCACCAACTCTTTGATTGTTGACTCATCCTCTTCATCACAAAATTTCACTCCCTTCTTTCGAAGGGAGGGATCGTGGTTGTACTCCTCTGCACTTTTCCTCTTACGTAGCTCATTCTCTTCTTGTGCTACTTGTTCCAACAAACTTTCAACTTCATGGGCTCTAAGTTGGGAAAGTTTCCCTTGGGCATAAGTCCCAAGAGTTCTTCTCGTTTCATTCCTTAGCCCATCCACGATGTGGCGAAGTTGATCCCGCTTAGCGTACCCATGGCTCGGGCAACGATGTAGCAACGTATAGTAGTGGTTCATGGCAGCATCCAAGGATTCATAAGCACCTTGTTTCCAGCCTTGGATCTGCTTACGCAGATTGGACACTCTGGAGTACGTCTGATATTTGTTGTTGAACAGTTCGAGCATCGTACTCCACCTCCTGATGGTTTCCGGTTCTAAGGACCAGTACCAGCTCTTTGCTTCTTTGGTGAGTGTCCTTGGGAACAACTTAAGCTTCTGCCACTCATTATCTATATTTTGCAAGGCATAGGCATTGGGGAATGCTTGTAAATGATGTTGAGGATCAGCGTTGTATCCCCCTTCAAAATGTGGGATGTTATTTATGTCCAAATGCTTGATCCTGCTATCTTTTAAATGCCTTGTGGGAATCCTAACTGCCTCTGTGATGTCTAGCATGCTTCGGGTTACGAGTAGGGGTTCATCATGATCATCCCTGTCATGACGTCTGTGATGTCTTTGTGGTGGTTCCCTACTCTCCCTACGTCCTTGCCCTTGTCCTAACTCTTCTCGACCTTCCTGTCGAGGTCTCTCATCCTTTTTACTTTTATCCTCCCCTTTATGCTCATGGTGGTTGCGTCCAGATGTGGAAGGAGAGTGTGAATGGTGAGATGAAGGAGAAGAAGAAGGGGATCCATCACCATGGCGATGTTTCTTACCTTCTCTTCGGCTGCTTCGGCCTTGATCATCATAACTATCTAAGTGTCCATCCTTAGCATGAGTGGTTGTTCCTGTCGTAAATAGTTGGTGTTCACCGGGATCAGAGCCCGTAGCATGTACAGTTGATTGAAGGCTCTGATGCCTAACCTCTTTACCATTGTGAGGAGGAGGAACATCATTTTCTAAGAAACCCATCATGAGGGGTTCCTCGTCTCCTATTTCACTAAGGACATGGGGGACCTTGCCCTTCAACAATGTGTGTTGGCTCTCTTGCCTTAAGTCCCGAATACGTTGGGCATTTGTGGGATGATAATCCCTTATGTCAAAATCATCCGCAACGTTCGGAAGAGCATGTTCGGAACAAATCGATCTGGTGGTAAAACGATATTACCAAACAAATCTCTCCAGCGCAACTGTTCATCTTGATGGAGGGTAAAAGTGAAATCAGGCATATACTCATCGGGATGAGTATAAGCTATCTTATACTNACGAGCGTAGCACGTGCGATCCGGTCGAACTCCGTAGACTAAATGCCTAACGCCCCATGGAGCACTTGGGGTTAATCGTTCGTTGTCTTCCCAGACTTACTTGTTGTTGTCACGATGTATGGTTAAGTAAGTCCAAGGTATATGATTTTTATGGTCTTTTATAATTTTTTCTCCTATGCTAAAGGCTGAAGGGTTGAGAGAACTAACTATTCTAACTAATGTCCTAAGTCTAAATTAACTAGCGTCAGCATCCGTTCCCACTTACCGTACACACCCTGAACTGTGCAAATGTGGCTACCAAACGCTAATCGTTACTGGGATTACCACATGTAACGCATGTGCTCGAAGCAGTCGTACTGAGGCACTTAACTAACCTAAGTGTGATAAGAAGTCGATTCCTTGACTAGCCATACACACTCGTAGGTGCTTGTAGCCAAGTCGTACGTACCCCACGCTCTAGGAGATAAGGGTGAGAGAATCTAATCATGATGAGTAGCCGATCCCTTGGTTAGCCGTACACATTCGTCAATGCTCGTAACGAAGTCGTACTCATGTCGCGTTACTAGGAAAGCAATAAATAACATTAATTAAACCTATCCATGTACTGCAAGGTTTATCCACAAAGTTCATCTTTATTGCCGTACACAACTTGCGTTCAGGTACAAAGCTGCTCGAATAAAGAGCCGTTGACTTGGGGGACTCCTACTACGGGCACATGGAAAATATTCTATCTCTAGGGTGATCAATCCGCCAGAGCTTCGCTACTTCTAACTCTATGATGGAAAATGAGGGGAGTGCCACCTCTTATTTATAGATTTGGCGACGGACCGCGATATCGCATACGTGATATCGCACGGAAAGACACAATATCGCATACGCGATATTGCATGGGATGCGATATCGCGGTGGCCGCGATATCGCATCTCATTAGCTATCCTCAGTATTAGTAAAATTTTGGTTTATGCAATGTCCTGCCATAGTTTTGACTATGTTACTCTTGGTGCCATAGTCATGGTGTTATATATTGTTGCTACTTTTTTCCAAAGTCATAGTGAATTTGTCTAATTATTATGTGTTTGTAGCTTAATAAAACTTCCAAAGAGGGAAATTTTTATGCTTTTGTTGATTTTTATTCCTAATATTGCTATGTTTGCATGGGTCATTGAATGGGTAGAAGTAGCAAAGTATATAGATTAGCATTTGTTTCTGCCTTACGATGTTAAGAAATGCTATGGCGCCATTGATTTTTCAAATATGTCTATGAATTTAAGCATTATCATTCTTATCAAAGTTAGTGCCTCTAACCTAATTCAATAGTAAAATGTAGTATATAATTAATTTTTATTGATTTTAGTGCATTCCAATGTCCTCAATTAAGTGTTTCAAACATTTAAAAAAGGAATGGATAGAAAAACTGTTACCAGTTATGAGTAAAAACTATAGAAATGAAAAACGTTTCTGCATAGACATGCAAATTTGAAATAAATAGAAACAGACAAATCCTTATCAATTTGATTAGAAATAGGCTAACATAACTTAAAGCAGGCTCTATGAAATGCGCCTTGACTATAATAAATACATCTATCTATGTGTTTTACATGTAGAATTGAGTGTGAATACTATTTAGTCGATTCACATCTTTGTATTATGTTTTGTCAGAAATGTACACATGTAATTGTTTTAGTTACTTTGCCTTGGATTCTTAGTTGTAGATCCTAGGAGGAAATATACAAATAATTGTAGTTTATATATTGTAGTCATTAGTGCCAATATGAACTAGTAATAGTTAAGTGATGTGGGCTTATAATTATTGAGAATTTGTCTCACTTAGTTTTTGTAGCACCACAAACATGCTCTATTGTGAGGATGTACTGATGAATGAGCACTATGTAATTATACAAATGATTTAGTGTTAACTAAGATTTTTCTTCTATATTAAGATTTAGTCTTAAATGATATGTGGAACTGCTCATTATAGATGCTTAAATAGTCCATGATGCATAATGTATCTATAGCTTTATTATAATTAATGTATACTATATATTCCTTTACTCATGGCTTATTGATGTTGGCACTATAGATCACTCCTCTCATTCTATTAAATTTTGAGTATTCTGTTAGCTGCTGTGGTATGTTAATATTTTATGTCTCTATGATCCTATTTCTTGTTATCCTTCATTTTTCGTTAATTTATTTTTAACTTAATTGTAAAAAAAAAGGTATTATATATAAGATTGAAGTAGAATAGGACATATAAATGTATCTTTACATAGTAGAAGAGGGCTATTGATCTCTTATCTAGGCTATAGATCGTAAAATATGTCATATTAATTATGTTTAGGTGAATCATTTACGGTTGCTTAGTCAAATATCCCAAATACCAAGAACTCTAAATTACGAATAATTAACAAGCAAACTAGTTGAATTAACATAGGAGTGGTTGCACGACTGTGCAACCCATTGAAATTTGATATCTATATATCATCAACCATTGAAAATATTGTCGTTTCTGTATAAATAGCATAATTTTCCATTTCAATTATTTTTAGAAACTCTTAGTTACTAATAATGAAACAGAAAACTATTTGAATTTCGCTTATGAAAGTGATCAAATAGGAATGCATCCCTCGATATGCCACCTTAAACTAAAAAACAACACATGGGAGAGGATGCATAGCCATGCAACCCATTGAAATGGAATATCTATACATCATAAACCATTAAAAATATTGTCATTTCTGTAAAAATAGCATAATTTTCCATTTCAATTTTTTTAGGAACACTCATTGCTAATAATGAAATAGAAGCCTAGTTGAATTTCACTTATGTAAGCGATTAAATAGGAATGCATCCCCCAATTTGTCATTTTAAACTAAAAAAATTAGACATGGAAGAGGTTGCACGGTCATGAAATGCATTGAAATGGGATATCTATACATTGTCAACCATTAAAGATATTTTCATTTCTATATAAATAGCATAATTTTCCATTTTAATTGTTTTTAGGAACACTCAATTACTAATAATGAAATAGAAAACTAGTTGAATTTTGGTTATGAAAGTGATCAAATAGGAATGCATTCCCCGCTATGCCACCTTAAACTAAAGAAAACACACATGGGAGAGGTTGCACAGTCATGCAACCCATTAAAATTGGATATCTATACATCATCAACCATTAGAAATATTATGATTTCTACACAAATAGCATAAATTTTAATTTTATTATTTTTAGGAATAGTCAATTACTAATAATGAAATAGAAAACTAGTTGAATTTCTCTTATGTAAGAAATCAAATAGGAATGCATCCCTCAATATGTCATCTTAAACTAACAAAAAACACACATGGAAGAGGTTGCATGGTTGTGCAACCCATTAATATGGAATATCTATACATAGTCAACCATTAAAATTATTTTCATTTCTATATAAATAGTATAAATTTCCATTTCAATTATTTTTAGGAACACTTAATTACTAATAATGAAACATACAACTAGTTGAGTTTCTCTTATGTAAGTGATCAAATAGGAATGCATCCTCCAATACGCCATCTTAAACTAAAAGAACACACATGGGAGAGGTTGCACAAGCATGCAACCCATTGAAATCAGATATCTATATATCATCAACCATTAAAATTATTGTTATTTCTGTATAAATAGTACAATATGTCAATTGAAATGTCTCTTGAAGAAACAAATAGGAGCGTACAATCCAATACCAGATGTTAGTTGAAAATATCACCTAGGAGAGGTTAGATGCATGTGCATCATAATGAAATGGAATATCTATATAGGATAACTCACTAACATTATTATCGTACGTATATATGTAGCACATGGAAGAGGTTGCATGATTGTGCAAGTTCCAAATCCATAAGATTGATGAAGTTAGTTATGCTTTGATAAAGGAGAGACCATTCCTTCTATGTATCGTGATGCTGTCTTGAGTGTAGATTGCCAACTAATAAGCAATTATTTTAGAACACACATCTGATACTAGGTTTACCAGTTACTAGGTTGCATATCTACGCATGTCTTAGTTGGTTCATAGAGAACAAACATATCCATGGATATTCCAGGAGGGCTGTTGAACCCAAAAAATTTGTTCAATTTTAATAAGTATTTTTGTCAAACTTATGCATTTTAATTCATTTCATTCTATATTTCATATAGTTAATTGTTTTTTTAACGATTATTTTATTTGTTTATGTAAGTTGTAAATATTAGCTTATTATTATTTTATGATTAGTTAATTGGTGTGATTTAGTTTATTTTAATTTTAGTTTAACTAGTACAATGCATTATTATATATTAATGAGATTATAATTACATGTATACATTATATATTCATAAATATAACTTTATATATATAAATATTATGTAATTATATATTATTATAGATGAATATGATATATTCCTAAATATTATATATATCTTACCTATATATATAGGTTATATATAAACTATATATTCCTTACACATAAATATTATATAATAAGATTCTATAGACCTCATATAAATTATATAATAAATTTTAAAGGTATCGAGCACCAAATTTTGCCTGGCTCATCAATTTGGCACCATTGTTGGGGAGGTCGATAGAGTTAATCATCATCAAGGGTTTAGTAAGCTTTAATTTTTATTTTATTTTATTTGTTTGTTCATGCATTATATTTTAGCATTTTATTTTTCTTTTATTTTTTTTCAGAAATGGTTTCTTTTACTTGTTTTTCTTATTTTTTAAAAAATAAAAATAAAGAAAAATCTGAAGAATCAGCTCCTATTATCATACCACCAGCTAAAACCATTAAAAAAGTTGCAATTAAAGTCGCAGCCATTAAATCAATTTGTAAATTTTTAGGAATGGTAGCCCATGAATGTGTCAACGAAGAGTGTTCATGAAATCAACAAAGCAACCAAAGAAACCCACACGAATTCAACTGTCTAGAAGCACTCTTAGCCTTTATAAACGTACAAAAGTTAACCAAAATCAAAATCAAGAACAACCAATACAATCAAGATCTAATTATTCCCAATGAGAAAATACAACCTAATTTTTGCATAATTGGGAACCATCTATTTGACATTCCAACATCAACCATGAGTTTAACTACAGGGGTAGGATCTCAAAATCTAAATACTACCCCAATGTCAACCTATGTAACCACAATAAGAGGTATCACCCAACCAATAAGTACTTTGAATATACAAACTCCACCAACAGTAACCTCATTACCAAGTCCGATAGTAACTCCAATAGTAGCTTCAACTTATACTATGGGATCATCCTCACATCATGCACCTCCTCCATTTTCTTTAGGACCAATTCCTCTTTCTTTTGGTGTTTTAAGTTCTAATGTTCAAATTAATCAGCCATTCCCAGGACAAACCCTTGGAGAATTATTAAATCAGAGAACATCAATTATACCTCAGGGCCCATTGGTTTTCTCACAAGGAAGAGATGTAGAGGTTAAAAATATTCACCTATTACCTATTTTTAAGGGGAAAAATGATGAAGATCCGGTCACTCACATAAGAGAATTTGAAACAACATTAGCTATGTTAGCACCTTAAAGTGGGGATAGAACTAAAATGATTGCTTTCAAATCAACCCTAAAAGACAAAGCTGATTTTTGGCTACAAACCCTTCGAACATAAATTAGTTCCTGTGATGAGTTTAAAAATGCTTTCCTACAAAGATTTCTTTCTAATGATAGGCTATACTCATTAAAAAAGTAATTAATGAGTTTTATGCAACATAAGGATGAGGACTATGAAAGCACATTTGATAGATTTAAAGGGTTATGTTTAAAAAATCCAAACCCTGGCTTCCCAGCCCATCAATTAATCCAAATCTTTGTAGAAGGTTTACTACCCTATTGTAGGCAAAATGTTGACTTTGCATGTGGGGGAAATATTTTAAAAGTAACACTAGAAGATGGTTGGAGAATTATAGATTCATTGGTAGACCAAAGTAAATGTTGGCCAAAACCCAACATTATGCAAGGCATGGCTCAACAAACAGAACAATTAAATAGAAAAATCGATGAGTTAACACGATTAATTAAAAAACAAGCTCATAGAATTCAAAGTGAAGCATGCAACATTTGTGGAAGTCCCCAACATGACCAAACAACCTACCCAGCCTTGTATTATTTTCAAGAGGAAATGCAAGAGTTGGCTAAGGCTTTTCAACAATTTAAGAGCCAACCAAAAATGAACTTTCCTCAACGACCATTTTACCCACAAAAATATCGTCAAAATAATTTCAGGCCATTTAAGAATCCAACTAATGAACACTTGGATAAACTCACCCAAAGCTTCACTTCCTTTATAGAAGAAAGTAGACAATTTATGAGTGAAACTAGGAGAAGATTCTAGGACTTAACTAAAAATGAATTACCATCTCAACCTGAACCTAATCCTACATCTCAAAGAAAAGGAAAAGAGTAATTACTTTCCATTACTACAAGGAGCGGAAAAACAATTGAACCTAAAAAAAAGGTGAGATTCCAAGAGGTAGAGACACAAGAGGAAATAGAATCATAAGTAGTCAATGAGAAAGATCAACCAACTAGGGAAAAAGAACAACCATTACACTCTGGACATCCAGTTTTACCTCCTTTCCCTAAATGATTACAAGAAAACTTCATAACCAAAGCCCATCTTGAAAAAATGTTTAGTGAATTATACTTACATATTCCTTTAGAACAAGTAGTAAAAGACACATCGCTCTATGCCAAATACTTAAGCGAAATTATGCACTAGGAGAAGAAAACAAAAAATTCCTAAACAAGTTTATTTAGTTGATAACCTTTCTCAACTTATACAACGACATGAAATTCCTAAATACCAAGATCCAGGAGTTCCTACCATTCCAATCAAGATAAATGGACAAGAAATTAGGAATGCCCTATTGGATTTAGGAGCTAGTATTAATATTATGCCTCTTGAAATGGCTAGATCACTAGATATAGAAGATATAAGAAGAGTAAACATGACAATATCATTGGTTGATGATTCAAGTGTAAAACCCATAGGAATCATAGAAGACTTAATAATAGAGGTAGAAAAGGGAAAATACCCAATTGATTTTGCTGTCTTGGAAGGAAAAGATCCTGATTGTTTCCCTATTATATTCGGTAGACCTTGGTTAGCAACAACTGATCTGATAATTAATTGTAGATCTAGCCAACTTCAACTCTCATTTGCAAATCCTCACTTTTACACTAAATACATATGGTAAGGTAAAAGAAGATCATTTAAATACAGACTTGAAGAAAGCAAGAATGCTTTACACTCTACCCACTTCAGCAATGGCATAAGATAGGGCAACCTTAGTGTTAAATAATTTTGAGGAAGGACCTTTAGACCCCTCAACTAAGGAACAACAAGATCTCCTTGACCAAATTCTAAATTTAGGGTTAGGAAATATCGGAGAAATAATTCAATCTACAAATAAAGATTCCTTAGAGCTTAAAGAGTTACCTAATACACTTAAGTATATCTTTTTAGATCAAAATAAACCATTAATAATAAACTCCCAACTTACCAATGAACAAGAAAACAAATTATTAGAAATGTTGCATAGAAAATCTGAAGCATTTGCATGGAGCTATGGGGACCTTCACCAAGGAATCTCACCCAACATCTGCCAACATCATATCTATCTAGAAGATAATGTCAAACCAATAAGAATTCCCCCAAGATGAATTAATCCAGCCTTAAAACAAATAGTTAAAGATGAAATTTCAAAACTTTGGAAAGAAGAAATCATTTATCCAATAGTAGATAGTGAATGGGTAAGTCCCATTACTGTAGTTCCACAAAAGGGTGGAAAATGGAGAGTTTGTATAGACTATAGAAGATTAAACCAAAACACAAAAAAGGACCATTTTCCATGACCATACATAGATCAAATTCTAGAAAAATTAGAAGGACATGAATACTACTGTTTTTTGGATAGATTTAGTGGTTACAATCAGGTAGCTATTGCCCCTGAAGACCAACATAAAATAACTTTCACATGTCCTTATGGAACTTTCGCTTATAGAAGAATGCCTTTTGGCCTCTGTAATTCACCAGCCACTTTCCAAAGAGCCATGATTTCAATATTTTCAGATATGTTAGAGAATTATGTTAAAATATTTATGGGGATTTTTATGATGAAACCTTATAACATCTTAAACATGTCTTAGATGGATGCATAGACAAAAACTTAAAATTAAGTTGGCAAAAGAGTCACTTAATGATTACAAGTGGTGTCGTATTAGGACATGTTATTTCTAAAGAAGGGATAAGAATGGATGATGAGAAAATAAGAGTCATATCTACACTACTAGCTCCAACCAATTTAAAGACTCATCGATCCTTTTTAGAACATGTTGGATATTATAGAAGATTTATCAAAGATTTCTCAAAAATTGCTAAATCACTATATATGCTCCTAGAAAAGGATGTTTCATTTGTTTGGACCAATGATTGTCACAAAGCATTTTTGGAACTAAAAGAATGAGTAACCACAACCCATGTATTAAATGCACCTAATTGGGATTATCCATTCGATTTAATGTGTGACGCTAGTGACACAGTAGTGGGGGCAGTTTTGGGACAATACATTGATAATAAACCAAGAGTGATTTATTATGTGTTTAAAAGTCTAGACCAAGCCCAAGTAAATTATACAACTATAGAAAAAAATTATTAGCCATTGTATATGCTCTAGATAAATTTAGACATTATTTAATTGGATATAAAACTAGAGTATATACTGCTTAGTCAACCATTAAATTCTTAGCTACCAAACAAAAAATAGAAAATGCAAGAATAATGAGATGGTATTTATTACTCCAAGAATTTGACTTAGTTATTCTAGATAAAAGAGGTAGGGCAAATGTAGTAGCAAACAATCTTTCTAGGTTAGAAACTCCTGATGAGAACCGAACACAAGGAATTTTTCATGATGAATTTCCCGATGAACAACTTTTTTCTACAAAGAAAGATCCTTAGTTTGCTGATATAGCCAACTATCTTGCTACTATGAAAACTTCTACTAATTGGACTAAGGAAGAAAAAAAATATTTTTTACGTAGCATATCTAGATACATTTGGAGTAGTCCATAACTCTATAGAATATGTAAAGATAACATAGCAAGAAGATGCGTGGCTAAAAATGAACAATAAGAAATTCTACAAATGTGCCACGATGATTTAGGAGGAGGCTATTTTGATAGCAAACGTATTGCTATCAAAATCCTTCAAAGTGGATTTTATTGGCCCTCCATTTTTAAAGATGCATATAAGTATGTGTAAGAGTGTGATAAATGTCAATGAATGGGAGCCATAACAAAAAGACATGAAATGCCCCTTAAACCAATTTTAATAACAGAACCATTTGATGTGTGGGGTATAGACTTTTTAGGCCCATTTCCACCATATAATGGAAGTCAATACATTTTGGTTTGTATTGACTATGTTACTAAATGGGTAGAAGCAAAAGCCACCCCAACAAATGATGTAAAGGTAGTTGTAGCATTTCTTAGGGAAAATATTTTAACACATTTTGGAACTCCACGGGAAATCATTAGTGATCAAGAAACTCATTTTGTCAATAAAATCATGGAAAAATTCCTTAAGTCTTGTGGTATCTAGCATAAGATAGCTACTGCCTATCATCCGCAAACAAATGGCCAAGTAGAAAATGCTAATAGAATTATTTTAAATATATTAACAAAAACTGTATGTATTAAAGGGAAGGATTGGTCTAAAAAATTACAAGATGCACTTTGGGCTTATAGAATTACTTATAAACCAAGTTTAGGATATTCACCTTATGAATTGGTTCATGGTAAGTTATTTTTATTACTAGTCGAATTGAAATATCAATCCTTACGATTAGCCTAATAGCTTAATTTTGATGAAGACATGAACCAAGCCTCTAGAATTAATCAACTTCATGAACTTGATGAAATGAGGCTATATGCTATGAACAAACAAAGAATTGTAAAATGAAAAATGAAAACATTACACGATAAGAGTATCTTTAAAATTTTTTTTTCCATAAGTGATAAAGCTAGTCAGATATTGAATTTCTTGATGCAAAAATAAAGGAGAAAAAAAAAACAAGAAAAATGATCCCACAAGAACCTTTAATCATGAGCTGAGCCCCACTCCCATAAGAACCTTATAGTTGGGATGATACTCTAAGCTCACAATTGTAAGCATCCTATAAGAATCCCCTTCTATAAGTAGAGTGTTTAAGGGTTAGGTGCTAATTATCAATCTACTCTCAATGCCACTACCTTAGAACTAGGGTATAACATTGGCGGTGAAGGAGTTACTCATCCATAGTTAGTATCTTAATGGACATCTTCACCTCTAATCATTACTTCTACTTTGTTATTTAGTTACTTTACTTATGTTTCTTTGTACTCTTTAGACTATTGTTTTTCTTTGTTTTTATTTTGCACTTCTCATATTATTGTTTTCTTTTAGTTACCTAATTTTTATCTTTTGATATTCCTCTTTTTCATTTTTGAGTTATCATCCTATTTTTATTCTACATGGTCATCTCATTTAACTAGTGGTACTTTTGTGCATGGGTTTTCTTTGTGTTTCCCATCATATCTTTCATAGGTGTTAGTGGTCGAGATCCCTACTATGGTAGCCAATGATGGATATTAACACTTATTCACCCATTGCCTTTGGTTCCCTTTTAGTCTTTATATATAAAACCCAGGGCAATTCTTACTTTTGGCATATCCTTTGATCATGTTTTCTTTTAATAATTTATCTTTGCTAATTAACCTAAGTATGTTGTCATTCAAGTCAATAATCCCATACCTTCCCAATATTTTGTAAGGAACTTGAGGATGAGTTTTTATTCAGTCATGGGCATATGATGAGCTACGATATTGCATACACGATATCGCATACACGATATTGCATCCACCATGCGATATCACATACGCAATATCGCATCCTGCCTCATCTTCTATAAATAAGAGGCGGTGCCCTTGGTTCAAGGTAGTTAGACTTAGACCCTTAGCCAAACTCTTGTATTTTTGTTATTCCAGAGTTAAAATTATTTCTGTATGCCTGCAGTAGGAGTCATAGAGTGAATAGATCTTTATTTGGGCAATTTGTACCTGAGCACAATTTTGTGTATGACAATAAAGACGAACTTTATGATAAACCTTGTAGCATACAGATTAAGCTAATTAGTAATTAATGATTTTTTAATGCTTTCCTAGTTAATTAATATCTCTCTCAACCTTCAACCCCCTTAGTTAAATACACTTAGTATGACCACTTCGAGCATGCGTGTAGCGCTTGGTAACCTAGTAATGATTAGCATTTGGTAATCCCAGCAGCGTTGCACTAGTTCAGGATGTGTACAACAAGTGGGAATAGATACTGGTGTTAGGAGCATTTAGAAACTAGTTAATGAATAGTTAATGTAAGTTAGCCACTTAGTTCTCTCTCCCTCTCCTTTATTAGTAGAAGATATAAAAAATATAAAAGCTATAAAAATCATGGACCTCAAGCTTACTTAACCATACAACCGTGACAATACAAGTAAGTTTGGGAAGACAACGATTGATTAACCCTGAGTGTTCCATTAAGGTGCGTAAGCACTTAGTCCTTGGAGTGATCGTGGGTGAAATGCTTGTATTCGTATGGTTGAATGTAGGGGTACCCCGCCACTCATCATTGGCATCGTTGCCTGGGACTTAGTTGTTTATGCGTTGCATAGAACATAGGAAATCATTCATATCATTGGAACATTAGAACGAACCCTTAGGGTTAATCAAAGAAAGACATGAAAATGGTACATTGCACATGGAACAAGAAAAAATGTCTTCTTCTTTGCATAAGAACACTTTACCACCTAGGATTAATACAAGAGGCAGTAGGCAGCATAATACACATAACTAGAATCCACCAGTTCTTCAAGAGTTTCATGTGGTATATACTCATCCTGATGAGTATTGACCTGATTTCATCTTTATTCTCCATCAAGATGAACAACTGCATTGGAGAGACTTGGAGGGTAACATAGTGTTGCCTCCAGACCGATCAGTCCCCAACATGCTTCTTCGTGCTCTCACACAACTAGGCATGCCACTTTTATACACAGAATACATTGCATATGATCATGACATAAGGGAATATCATCCCACAGAAGTGCAATGTCAAAGGGACTTGCGACAGGAGAGATACCATACATCCTTGAAGGGTAAATGACCCCATGACACTCTGCACGTTTTGAGCGAAATTGAGGATGGTAAAATTGCCTCAACAGGTTCCCCACAAAATGATATTTCTCCTCCTAACAGTGGTCAGGAGGTGGTGTATCAGAACCTCCAATTCACTATTCACAACCCTGGTTCTGATACCCAAGAACACGAAGTTTTCAATGAGGGAACACGAACACATGATAAGGGTAGACGTTCTGATCATGATCACGATCGAGGCCAAGACCACCAAAGAGAAGGTAGAAAACACCATCATGACAATGGTTCTCCTTCTTCTTCACCTTCATTATCACCTTCACCCTCTCCTTCAGTGTCTGGATGTAGTCATAGGGAAACCAATCATGAGGATAAGGGAAAACGAAGTGAAAGACATTGACGAGACAGTTGAGAACGAGGACGAGGGCACTCTAAGGAATCAAGGCATAGAATAAGGGAGAGTAGGGAACCACATAGACACCATAAATGCTATGAATGAGACGATCACGAAGAACCCCTACTCGCAACTAGAAGCATGCTAGATATAACAGAGGCCGTAAGAGTTCCAACAAGGCACCAAAAGGATAGTAGGATCAAGAGGTTAGACATGAACAACATCCCATGATTTGAAGGGGGATCAAACACTGATTCTCAAAATCATTTACAAGCATTCCATGATGCATGTGCCTTGCAAAACATAGAAAATGAATGGCAAAAAATGAAGTTATTCCCAAGGACACTAGTGAAAGAAGTTGAAAGCTGGTACCAATCCTTAGAATCGAAATCCATTTGGAGGTGGAGCACAATGTTAGAACTGTTCAATGATAAGTACCAAACGTACTCCCGAGTGTCTAACCTATAGAAGCAAATCCAAGGATGGAAGCAAGGAAATCATGAACCCTTGGATGCTTCCATGGGCTACTATTATGCACTGTTACATCGTTGCCCTAGCCATGGTTATTTGCGGCGGGATCAACTATGCCATCTCGTGGATGGACTTAGGCATGAAACAAGAAGAAGGATCAACTATTATGGACATATGCCCAAGGAAGGTTATCGAAGCTTAGGTCTCATCAAATTCATAGATTGCTAGAGCAAGTAGCCAAAGAAGAAGGTGAGCTACGAAAGAGAGAAAGTGTAGAAGAATACAACTGAGATCGTTCCCTCCAAAAAAGGGGAGTGAGATTTTGTGAGGAGGAAGAAGAGTCACCACTCGAGGAGATGGTGAAAGTTAACAACAAAAGTATCAACAAAAGTAGACCAAATGTGGGACTTCCTAGATAGTAGGTTTGAAACTATTCTTAAATTTGTAGAGGAGTCTAGGGAGCGAGGTAGTGACCATGACAAAAAGAAAAAGAGAGAACTGGAAAATGCATGTAACAAGGGTAAGGTCAAAATGGCCATCATAGAAGAGGTTATGGATTCAGACACAGAAAATGATGGTGGATGTAAGATATGACAATATGACCATCCTAAGAGATGTTGCCTAGTGATCTCACATCTACAAGAGTTTGTGGTGTATGCACTCAACCCATGACTAAATAAACAGCAAGCACCTCAACGGTTACCTTATCCCCAAGGTAACCCAAGGTAGTTCCACCAACCTTTAACATATTATCCAAGTGGAACTCCACCACAACCTGTTGAGCAACATCAACAATGGCAATATCCACAGTCATGGGGGATGCCACCACCAAGGCAACAATACCCCTATCGGCAACCTGACCCATATGGCTACTATGTGCAACATCCAATCTCTCCATGTGACTTTGTTAGTCACGTTACACCACAACATCAATACAAAGCTCATGAGTATTATAGAACTCCTTCTCCTAGGGAAGATAACCCACAAACATGCCATCCTTCAAATCCATCTGCAACTCTCACACCAATAGCTCCATTACCATCCGCTCCAGCAATGCAAGGGGAACTCCCTACTCAACTGTAGCAATGCAATGCCACAAGGGCTATGAATCCTCAACCTGCTGTTGGTTCTGACAACCATATGAAGAAAAGACCTTTCTTCAGAACCAAAAATCCAACCAAGCCCTTACAACCACAAGCAGTTGAACCTTTGAACGCCTCCCCATCAAATAAGGCTTCAGAGCTCCCTTTGAACCAAACACCAAGCTTAACGCATATAGTTATGTTAACACATGCTGTTACTAACTGGATCAAGGTTGGCCACCTTCCCAAGAAATTATTTGATCCCAGAAGCCCTATAATCTATCTCCAAATCACTGGGAATGAGCCATGCAAAGCTCTTCTAGATTTAGGTTCTGGAGTCAACTTAATATCACAAGAAATGTACAAAGCTTGGAACCCGCCTCCATTAAAGAAGAGAAATATTTAGCTAGAGCTGGTTGACCAGACCATCACTGTTCCCTTGGGACTGGTGGAGGACATTGTCACCACTGTGTGTGGGTGGTCATACCCAGCTGATTTGCTAGTGATACAAGTGAATAATGGTAAAGGGGACTTCCCAATAATAATGGGAAGGACATGGCTAAGTACCATAGATGCACACCTAGGAATCCATGATCTTTCCCTGGAAATATCTAAGGAGAACACTTTTGGAAAGATCGAGAAGAAGAAGGTTCCATGCCTCGCATACAATGATACAGGGTGCAATTGCGTGCAGAGATCATGGGTTGTGCAAATTTATCATTGCTTGCATGCAACCGGTGTGCACAAGACATTAACATACAAAAGTGTCTATATGTAGCAGCCACACAACAAGAAGACACCTAGTGGCTGATAGCTGATCATGAGGGCAACTCACTAATGTGCATGGAACTAGTTGAGGGAATAACTTGCGCTTACATCAAAAGCATAGATGCACTAGAGCAAGTTCTCTACCAACTTCCAAACCTTAACCTTGAAAACATCAACTGGGGGAAGTTGGAAATTCCTAAAAAATTCAAACAAAAGCCCTGATAAGAGATTGTTAGTCAATGTGCAATAGACGAAACCCTTCCATGAATTTAGAACAGTTAGTGCACATAATACCTTTGAGAAGGGATGACCTTGCTCACTATTTCAAATCTCCTCCTTCCAACTCAGTCATGGGGGAGATGGCCACCTCTGCTAACCATTTGAGCCCGTTAATTCCTTTTTAAGTTTTTGTTCTACACATTTTTGTTTTACAAATTTCTTTAACTTTTCTTGTTTTTGTTTTGCAACATCATTTATATTTTTTCATTTCTTTGTGTGACTGATTTTTGTTTATTTTTGTTCTTGTTCTTGTCTTTGTTTGTTAGATTCGTCACCAAATAAGTGCTCCTGATGGTCGTATGAACTGTATTCTATTGATTGCTAATGTTTGGTTTTTACCTTTGAGTTATAATGTTGATACTAAGGTATGGTTCTTTTGATATAATAGGTAATGAGTCCACGTCATTCATGCATTCATGAATTTCTATGGTCTCTCTTGGCTTGAAACTATACAATCCCTTTCTTTAATAATAAAACTATTAACGAATTGGTGACTGGGCATTTCTCAAACTAAAGAAGGACTCAAGGACCAAAAAGGGTGTGACTTCAAGGAGATTTGATGCATTTGTGCTGGATATTCTCTTGGGTGCTTGGATGTTTTCTTCTTGAGTTTTCCTTACCATTCTGACATTGCTCCATTATTAGGAAGCTGAGTTAATAAAAATAAGTCTTTGCATGGTGTGGTTCTCACGCCAAAAAAAAAAAAAAAANGGCGGAAGCATTCTTGTTACTTCAAGTGGATGGATTGGCCAAGGGTATTAATGCAAAGTCACTGGATGTGGATTGTTTGAGGCTAGATTTGGAATGAGATCTACTCAGTCACATTAATCATAAATACACAAGGGGATGTACAACACCTTATTCTTGGGACTCCATTCCATTCTCTTCTTCCCATCATTCTTTCTTCATTTTTCACCTCATTGCCGGTTGTATCAATAGTCTATATTTTGGTTGATGCATTGTTTTCTCTTCAGTAAATTCTTGGGGTTAAGTCTTTAACTCTTGTTCCCAAATGACATTTCCAGAGCCTACAGACTCTTTGAATGTGGGTTTGTCAGGGCATAAAGGGCATGAGCCTTCTTTGGGGAGGATCCATTGGCATTCCTATTTGGTGCATCAGGTAACTTCTTTTTCTTAAACATTTTTGCAATCAACTTTTTGTTGTTTCATTCCCACCTCTAACATCCATTTTATCGACGTTGCCATTGTTTATTTTCTCCATCTTTCTTATTCCTTATCTTTTTTCATTCTATTGCTACCGGAGGATCGCTTTTAGTCATGGGGACCCTGGTCCAATTTTTTTAATTTTTCCTAACCCCTACACCTTGGGTAGTCACTAGTGTTATATCTCTAGAATCTGTATTGGCCATATCACAACTTAGCTAATGGACCTTGCATTGAGGCAAGGTATCAACTGTATTGTGATTTACTTATCCTTGCTCATATGTGACTATGTTGTGTGTGCAGATGGAAATCATACAACAATGGACTGGACTTGGAGGAAACACTCAGGATGGACGGGTGCTGGAACAGTTGTACAAGGAACAAGATTGATGGCGCGATTATAGATGGACACCGGAAGACACAATCTTGGTATCGGTAGCAACACGTATTCTCCTTTTCTCTCTTCTCTCTCAGCTACCAAATAAGGCTAGATGTCAATTGTGTATAGTGTTCACTCTTATGATCATGAACACTAATGTTGTTATGTATTGTAATGATGATCCATTCACATGTCATCCCATTCACCATTAGTTGTCATTCAAGTCAATAATCCCATACCTTCCCAATATTTTGTAAGGAACTTGAGGATGAGTTTTCATTCAGTCATGGGCATATGATGAGCCGTGATATTGCATACACGATATTGCATCCACCACGCGATATCGCATACGCGATATTGTGTCCTGCCTCATCTTCTATAAATAAGAGGCGACATCCTTGGTTCAAGGCAGTTACCAAACTCTTGTAGTTTTGTTATTTCAGAGTTAGAATTATTTTTGTGTGCCCGCAGTAGAAGTCATAGAGTGAACGGATCTTTATTCGAGCAATTTGTACCTAAGCATAATTTTGTGTATGGCAATAAAGACGAACTTTATGATAAACCTTGCAGCATGCAGATTACGCTAGTTAGTAATTAATGATTATTTAACGCTTTTCTAGTTAATTAATATCTCTCTCAACCTTCAACCCCCTTAGTTAAATACACTCAGTGTGATCGCTTCGAGCATGCGTGTAGCGCTTGGTAACCCAGTAACGATTAGCATTTGGTAATCCTAGCAGCGTTGCACTAGTTCAGGATGTGTATGGCAAGTGGGAATGGATACTGGTGTTAGGAACATTTAGAAACTAGTTAATGAATAGTTAATGTAAGTTAGCCACTTAGTTCTCTCTCCCTCTCCTTTATTAGCAGAAGACATAAAAAATATAAACGCTATAAAAATCATGGACCTCAAGCTTACTTAACCATACAACCATGACAATACAAGTAAGTTTGGAAAGACAATGATGGATTAACCCTGAGTGTTCCATTAAGGCGTGTAAGCACTTAGTTGTTGGAGTTGAACCAGATCGTGCATGAAAAGCTCGTATTCGTATGGTTGAGTGTAGGGGTACCTCGCCACTCATCACTAGGAATAAAAATTTATCATCAAAAAGATGAATAATCATATATACATACTTAATAAATAATTAGTAAATAAAAATTTGCTTAATGAACAAGTTTAATTAATGTGTTAGCCTAAAACATATATCTTGGAATAACAGTAGTATAATTTTATGTATATATTAATGTTTTATTTTTGCCTTTATAACTAGCCATAGGCTAGTCGGGAGCTGTGTTGAACCCAAAAAATTTGTTGAATTTTAATAAGTATTTTTGTCAAACTTATGCATTTGAATTAATTTAATTTTATATTTCATATAGTTAATTGTTTATTTAACGATTATTTTATTTGTTTATGTAAGTTGTAAATATTAGTTTATTATGATTCTATGATTAGTTAATTGGTGTGGTTTAGTTTATTTTAATTTTAGTTTAACTAGTACAATGTATTATTATATACTAATGAGATTATAATTACATGTATACGTTATATATTATTATAGGTGAATATGATATATTCCTAAATATGATATATATCTTACTTATATATATATATATGTTATATATAAACTATATATTCCTTACACATAAATATTATATAATAAGATTATATATACCTCATATAAATTATCTTATCTTATATATATATATATTATATACGGTGGGTGACAGGGAAGGCGGTTCTTTGTGACCGCGGTGGCAATCCGAGAATCGAGAAAAATGCAGGTTGTTGCTACCAGATTTGAACCTGCCACCATCACCATCACCATCACCATCACCATTGTTGGATAATAATGACAATGATGATGTTCCTGGAATTTTGTTGGTTGTGAGCTTTCTAAGTCATCTTCTTCACTTTTGCAATGTCTATGCCATTGGCAAATTCATGATAACAAGAATGCTAGATTTGGCACCTACATTAAAAATAATGGATTGGTATCAAATTCTTCCATATCCATTTGTTATTAAAATACTTATTTTTAAATATCGGTACAAGCAATGGCGTGGTGCTGATGCTATTATGCGTTCTTTTTATCCGGATTCTCCATTAGCTCAAATAAAAAATGTGTGGAGAATCACATACGCCTCTTTTGCCACTTCCTTGAGAATCCATATTAATTTAAAACATTAGAAAGCCAAGATTAGCAGTAGTATCGATTTTAATGGATTGGTATTGGGTTTTGCAATAACCATATATTATTATAATATTTGTTTTTAAACCTTGTTGCAGTATAAATAAGGCATTCATTAGGCACCAAAGGGGGGGAAAAATTGATTATGCATACACATCAAAAGAAAATTCATTTCTTTTGAGAAAATAGGAAAGGAGGAGTTGATACCATTAAATTCCATATCACATTGGAATTAATTATTCTTGAGATTTTTGTTGAAGATTTGTTGAGCCTTGTGGTAATTCTTGTAATTCACAATCAAAATTGCTGCATTGTGGAGACAGAAAGGCAAAATTGCAATTTAGGCTAGTCTCCTTTGTGATATGCAATTATTATTTATAATTTTAATTTAATTTAATTATAAATATTTATTCTTGAACTTATGATTAGAAGTTAGGATAAAGGTTTATAATTTTAGTTATGAGTGACAAGCATATGTATGGAATTTAATTGGATTCAATTTTAACTATTTATTATCTTGATGATTTCTTTAACTTTTTAATCGTTCCTCCATAGGATACGAATTGTGCATCAGTCACAAATGAGGTGACAATATCTAGAACAAAAAATAAAAAATAAAAAATTTAAAGGTATCCAACACCAAATTTTGCCTGGCTCATCAAGGGTGCATGATTGTGCATGTTCACTTTACACATCATGTACTAGATGTAATATCTCTTATACCTATCATCCTTATTTTTCTTCACATCCTATATTGGATGAATATTTGTGATCTATTTACATGGTTCAAGATGAATGATGGTAGTTAGTGTTAATTCCTTAAGGTTGTAGGAATGTGCATGTTCTAAATTAATAAGATTGATGAAACCAATTATGTTTTGATAAAGGGGAGATCATTCCTTTTATGTATCATGATACTATCCTAAGTGTAGAACATTAGCTAATAATTGATTATTTTATGACACATATTTGATCCCAGGTGTACTGGTTACTAGGTTGCACATTTGTGCATGTCTTAGCTAGTTCATAGAGAATGAACATATTCATGGATATTTCTAGACGATGCACAATCATGCATGTTCAATTTAGACATCCTGTATTGGATGTAATATCACTTATACCTATCATACTTGTTTTTCTTTACCTCTTATATTGGGTGAATGTCTATGAACTATTTATGTGATTCAGGATGAAAAATGGTAGTTAGTGTTACATGAATGTGCATGTTCCAAATCGATAAAATTGACGGAGCTAGTTATTTTGAAATAAAGGGGAGACTGTTCATCCTATGTATCATGGTACTATCTTGAGTGTAGTATGTATGGTCATAAACATTTGTTTTAGAACACACATTCGATACTAAGTGTACTAGTTACTGGGTTGCATGTCCATCCGTTGATGAGCGGCAAGGTACCCCTATGCCCAACCATGCAAATCACTAAGGTGTTACGTGATCTGGTTGAATTTTGTGGACCTATAGTTATCTAATGCATTAGCTCTTCTAGGAAGTGAAATGGGCGTTGAAAACATTTGTTGTCCTTCTAACTACAGTTGTGAGGTTCAAGGGTATGGTTTAAGTGTAATTGAGATATATGAATTTTTATCAATTTATGTTTTATGGATGTAATCGCCTACAACAAGAATGAAGAGTAAAGTAATTTGAAATCTAATTTGTTATTGTCTATCTAGCCTAACACAAGTAACCGCCCCACTTTCTTAGACACATCTTAAACACATGTAGCACTGTTGGGCTACCAAATGTTAAGTGTTGTTGAGTTACCAAGTACTATATGAATGCTTGAAGTGGTTGTGCTCATGTTCATTAACAATTGGAAATAAATTACTTAATTCAAATGCTTTAAAGTAAAAAGCAAGAAAGTAAAATGCATTAAAGAAAATATTAATCTATTCTTAATGCTACAAGGATTGTCAAAAGAGTTCATTTTGTTCTTGTCACACTGCTGCACTCAGGTACATCAGTGCTCGAACAAAGAACTGTACACACTTAGACTTCTTTTGCGGGCACTTAGAAAATATTCTAACTCTAAAAAGAAGAAACGGCAAGAGCTTTGCTACTTTGACTAAAAATGACCAAAAACTAATGTTAAAACTAGAGCCTAGGCACAGTATTTATAGAGCTAGAGTATACACTTTGACGTTGTGTATGCAACGTTGCATCAAGACGTTGATGTCAATGTCAAAAACATGTTCATCGTTAGTGGATGAAATCTAGGCCCAAGTGTAGGAAGAACTGCTACAGGAGGAAGCTGCCCAAAGGGAACATGAAGAGGCGGAGTGGGTGGAACAGGAATGCATACACGAGGAAGAGGAGCAACGACAGTGACAACTAGATCGGGCACACGAGCACAGTGCTCGACAATGGCTTAGAGGGGGTCGGTGCCCGTACCTCATCCTAGGCATTAGTTGCGAGAGCTCCTGGGGGGAGCTTAGGTGCCACATCCGTCAAACCTTGGCACATTTTCATCCTGTTGGGGGAGCTTCGCCGGCTAACCGGAATAGGTGGGAGTCGGCCATGTAGGGTATCCAGTAGGCCACCAGTTTCATGGACATGGAGGACCACCGAAACATGTTGGACCTTCTTCATGAGTTGGAGCACCCACACTACACCTGCCGTTGGCTACCGATGAACCCCTAGGGGGGGTGTTGTGTTGGACCGTAGACGGTGCTTG
>MNCI01003186.1:264933-381431 GCA_015680685.1 Gnetum montanum
CCCCCCCCCCCCCCCTTGCCACCCCAAAATGCGTTTGCTGGTTTTTCTGGGGGTTTCTTTTTGCTTGGTTTTAGCATAACTGATGGGGTTTTGGATTGCTTTGTGACTTGGGGTTTTTCCCCACCCATTGAGGGCCATTATTGATGACCCACGATTTGTAATTCCTTGTACTATATTTCTTTTTTCAATAATATACTCCCAAATATTTTCTCAAAAAGAAAAAAGAAAAAAGAAAAAAAGAACGAACATATCCATGGATGTTCCTAGAGGATGCACAATTGTGCATGTTTACTTTAGACATCCAATACTAGATGTAATATTGCTTATACTTGTTATTCTTATTTTCCTTTACCTCTTATATTAGGTAAATGTGTGTTGTCTATTTACATGACTTAGGATAAATGATTGTGGTTAGTTTTAATTTCTTAATGTTGCACAAACGTGTATGTTCTAGATTGATAACATCAATGGAGCTAGTTATGTTTTGATAAATAGGAGATTATTTCTCCTATGTATCATGATACTATCCTAAGTATAGAACATTAGCTGATAAGTGATTATTTTAGGACATACACTCAATACTAGGTGTACTGGTCACTAGATTGCACATCCTTGCATGTCTTAGTTGGTTCATAGAGAAGGAACATATCCATGGATATTCTTGAAGGGTGCATGATTATGCATGTTCACTTTAGATATCTTGTATTAGATGTAACATCACTTATACCTATCATCCTTTTTTTCCTTCACCTCTTATATTGGGTGAATATAAGTGATCTATTTATGTGGCTTAGGATGAATGATGGTAGTTAGTGTTGATTCCTTGAAGTTGCATGGATGTGCATGTTTCATATTGATAAAAGGAAGATAGTACCTTCTATGTATCATGATGCTATCCTGAGTATAGTATGTCAAGTAATAAATATTTTATTAGGATACACATTTGATACTAGGTGTACGAATAATCATGGACATGCATGATCTAGTCTAAGATGATATATCTTCTACACCAATTCAACACATTATATTTGCTTCATTTGATTAGGAGATAACATCATGACCATTGAGGTTGCATGTCCTTGCATGATTCTTTTTGAGATTATTAATATTGCGTAAGATGAATCATGTTAAGTGTTTAGTTAAATTTACAAAGTTGGCACCACTTATCATTAGATTTTAATGATTTATTCAAATTTTTTGATTGATAACCCTAGTACAACATATTATTTTACTTTAGATGTAATATAAAATCAAATAGGTAGCATTGCTCAAAATGTTAAGAGTGGGTTCCCTTGAGAGCAATCCAGGCAGCACCCTGCAAGGATTGCAGGGCAGGGGAAGCCACTCGCACAGTACAATCGCCCAGGCCATAAAAATCCAATCTGCACTCCTCTAAAAACTGCAGATCAATGTTAATAGCTCTCACACCATCACAGCCGATCAAGGCCAAAACCTTAAGATTAGGGCACGCGTGGATCATGCTGTTGAGAGCAAAATCTCGAGCTCGAATACCTACAACCTCTAAAGTGTGCATATAGCCAAAGGCCTCCCAAGCAGGTGTGTGCAGCAAATGAAGACCCCATAATCTAAGCCTTTCTGACAAGTGCGCTTGGCCTATACAATCCACAACACTGCTGGTATTGCTTGCAATACCCGAATGAGTCTCCTTAACATTATCCAGCCTTAGCTCAAGGCGCTTCAATGAAGCATTTGTATGGATCAACCACTTACGCAGATTGTTTTGATGGAATGGACAGAATATTATGAGCTCTTCCAATGCCTGCGTTTTTAACACCATTCTACCCACCACCGCATCCGACTGCCTATACTTTCCTTCACACAGGCTTCTCGGAAAAAAGAGCATTTTGCTGTGAATCGCAGATTCTCTCCACGTCTTGCATACTCCGTTGCACATGGCTATATCTTTTGCATTTTTAATGAACCAGAGCATGTACTGAACCACTTCGTTCGGCAAATCGTCTATTGTTTTGGGCGAACCCTCATCAATCTCCATTAAATCGTCGGCCATACTGAAAGTAGTATTCCTGAGCTCGCTCGATCGCAAAATCTGCTCAAGCAACCCTAATATGGATTCTATAAGCTGTCAAAAATCTTGCCTCAAATCGAAGTAGCTCTTCCAAAATCTATTTCTATATGGAAACAAAACACAAGAAAAATCCGATAAAAAGAATGTAGAGAAATAGAACCTAACACCGCATACAAGGCTAAATTAGTCACCTGGATTTGTTGAGTCCAATCAGCAATCAACAACACCAGAGCATACCCCAAGCCCTCTACTTATACTGTGACTGTAAATGTAAAATAGAAGCAAAGCAAATGAGAAAAACAAATTAACATGATGGACATGCCGCGTGGTTTAAACAACGGTTACAAATTCAAAACGGTCAATTAAAAAATGTGGGAGGGAAGGAAGGAAGCACGGAGGGAATTTTCTGACTTTCCCCAGGATCTCCTTCTGTACGATGGATTAACACCAATTATTAATCCTATTGATTAAATTTGTATACAAACACTAGTCATATTTAAAAGAAATACCGCTACCGGGTTCATGCCAGCGACAGACTAACCTCGGCCTTTTCAAAATATTTGAACTTCGTCTTTGTCGACTTGCTGATAGTGTTCAAATATTTTCATCCATTTCCTTTTTTTAAAAATTAATATGGTGGGCCTCCCATTTAACACTATGATGGGTTCCATCGTCCCGCAATTCTACCACTCGGGGCTTTAGCGTGTGTTCGCTCTACCAAAACTTCCGAAAAATTGTACGAATAAAGAAAATAAAGATAAAAGTAACAAAAACTGAGGAACACCATATAGCATTTTCGGAAGGTGTGTGTTTAATTCTAGTTACGTTATTAACGGAAAAAAACTATAAATTCATAAAAGTTTTAAAAATACTACGAAAACATCTCATCAGGAAAATCTACGAACATAGTAAACTCACCTTTTATTAAGCAAAAATTAAGGGATCTTGTGAGTTTAATAGTTATCTCTCCTTACAAGCTATGGATTAACTTTGTAATGAGATACTCTTATAGCTAGTTGCACTTACTATACTATATAACTAGAAGTCGCACTACCAACCCAAAGTTTCTTTTTATAAGAAAATTTTCATTCATAAAATCACTTTTTCTTGAAACTCTATTTACTTGAATTTATATAATAAGTTATCAAAAAATATTTTAATAAACATAAGTGATAACAATACTTTGGTAAAATTAAAAATGGTTTTAAGAGAACAATGATGTATTAGCCTAGTAGCAAGACTTTTATGGGCTCAATTCTATTAGGCAATGATGAGTTATAAAGTTCTAATTTTACTATATGTATTGGAATTATATATTGTTAATAGTAATTTTATAATCACACTTTCATACACTCAGAATCCATACTAAAAATGCATGAATTCATATCAAAATCCTTCATAGAATTTTAATGAACATTCTCCTTTCAATCCAAGAAAATGCTAATAAACCATAATTTGATAGACATTAACTATAAAAAAATTAAATATCTATACCCAAAATTTTAATATTTCACTTTAAATCTAAAAAATAAAAAACAAACCAAAATCTTATTTACATTAATAAGATAAATCTAAGCATTAACTATCAAAAATCAAATACCCAAACATTTAAATATGGATAATTAAGTCTGACAATTTTAACCACCATGCTTTCTTGCACCTCTTCACTATGCTAAAAGTATTTGGCTTAAACAAGTAGTTGAAAAAAAAAAGGACTTTAGAAAAATTCAACATGCAATTTCTTTTAAATGAAAATAAGAAGAACAGTAAAAGGGTGTCACAACCTAAAAATTTGAAAAGGTTTAGTTATTTAATTAAATGCATGTAATTAATTCTTTAATCTTGTTAAGTATGTTTAAATATATTAGCCCTAATTTTCTTAAGTAAATAATAGGATTAGATTACTATATTTATTTTTATTACTATTATTATTATTTTTGCTAATTTCCTAAATAAGTAAATACAATTTGTTTACTAGGTGATGAGCGGCGAGGCACCCCTATGCCCAACGATACGAATCACAAAGCTTTCACGCATGATCTGGTCGAATTCCACGGACTTTATCATTTCCAGTGCACTAGTCCTTTAGGAAGTGAATCTAGCCTTAAGGTCAATCATTGTTTTCCCAATTACACTTGTGACGTTCATTGGTATGGTTAAGTGTAATTGAGGCATCTGATTTTTATCAGTTTATGTTTTATGGTTTGGTGCTCAAAATGTGGATAAAAGGAATTTAATTAACTAAACTAAATTAACTAATTAACTAGCATTTGACTAATCCTAACATAAGCATTTGATCCCACTTTCCGTACACATCTTGAACCCACGTATCTGTTGCTGGGTGACCAAGCACTATGCTACTGGGCGTACCAAGCAATAACACTACTGGGATTGTTAAGAGAATACGTGTTATGCTTGAAGCGGTCATACTTATGTGTATAATCTACCTCACTTAATTGCCTCATTAACATAATAACTGGAGAATATTTAATAACTAATTGAAAATATTTAATAATAATTGAAAATAGTAATTACATAAAGAAATAGCTAATCTATCCAAAGTGTTGTAAGGTTTATCAGAAAGCTCATCTTTATTGTCACACACACTATTGTGCTTAGGTACAACAATGCTTGAATAAAGATCCGTATACTCAATGACTCTTGCTACAGGCACTCGGGGAAAAATTCTAACTTTCAAATAGAAAAAATGCAAGAGCTCCATTACAACTACAATATCTACTTGTCATAAATGTGGCTACAAGCACATATTTATAGTCAAAAATCAAAAAGACCAACATTGCATCGACGGGGCCTCATCAACACATGGTAAGATGCATCAAGTAGGCTTCATTGACAAGGCCCAGACGACGAGGCCACGTTGATGAAGCCTCATCAACATAGCCAACTTAATGTAACTCATCATACTCCCATAATTGAATGAAAACTCATCCTCAAGTTCTTTTACAAAATTGGGAAGGTATGAGATTATTGATTGACTTTTCTTGAAACAAAACAACTGACTGATTTGACAAAAAATGGAGTGTATGGATTAACACATTACAAAAAATGAAGGTGTTCAGGACACAAAATTGAACACCATAACTCAATTTTTTAAAATTGGACAACACGTTCTTTGATGGAGAGAAGTTGTTGGAGAAAGTTGGATAGTCCCAGGCGATGGTGGTTCCTGAGGCTTCGAGGGACCTTCATTGGTTTCACACACATGCAATGGTTGAGGTGGTTGTAGCTGTTCTATTATTGCTGGAAATTTAGTTGGGAGGCGAAAAGCATCCAGCAATGCTTTCATTTTCTCCTCCTTACTCTTGGGATCATGCATCATCCATGCAACTTCCCCAATGTGGATTGGAATGGGCACATCCTAAGGACATGGGATTGCTAGAAACAACTCCTTGGAATTGACAAACTAGGGAGTGAATTGTTTGCGTTCAATGTTGATTGTCCAAATTGTGTTCTTCAGCTCCTGGTAGTCATTCATCCATCCAACTAGGATCTCAATGATTGATTGTTGGTCTGTAAATCAGGCTTTGAGAACTTCGAGTGTAGCGTTTGTAATCTCAAGCTTCTGCTTGGCATCTTTGTGATGCTTGAACTCTACCTCGTATAATAGATACAAGCTAGCCACTTGTTGTTCCAATTCTAAGCATGGTCGTCTAATAGTTAGCATTGCCAAGTTTGCGTAATGGAGATTGGACAACTCCATGTACTCTATCATTTTCTTGATTTGCAACTCCTTTAAGTGAATCTTAGCTTTGTTATAGGAATTAATCCCATCAAGGATGGGTTGCCATGTTTCTCTTCCTTGTTGAAGTTGCTAGAGGGCTTCATTGATTTTTGCCTTTGCCATCTAGATGTGTTTTTCATTAACTTCTTTTTGCAAACCAACCTGGTCCCTGTAATGATATTTTACCTTCTCAAATTTGAGAGCTTCGTTCTTCTAGGTGACGATCTCAATTGTAGACTTTTGACGTAAGGTGCATACCTCATCCATTAACAGATTGTGGTTTTCCGTGGCTAGTTTTCTTAGTTTAGTGTTTACCCTAGTAAGTTGGTCCTACTATTGATGAATGAATTCTTGCATCTGATCCTTTTGAGCATCAACATTTCATAGGTGATACTTTTGTGCAGTCAATGCTTCATTCTCTTAGCACATCTGATTCAAGTCCTTTTGAATTGTGTACATTTTAGCTTTTACTATGAACTGTTTAAAGATGGTCATCACTACCTCCTCCTTAGCCTTCTAAAATTATTCTTGAAGCTATTTGATAGCTTCATCTCTTATCACTATTGGGCTGAGGATTACATTATTAGCAAGTTGGGCATGAAGTTTGGAAACCTCTGTAGCCAAGCATTGATTTTGTTCTTGAGCCATTTCTAGTTGTTCCTCCAAGATAATGCATTTCCCCCTTGCATTTAGCAACTCTGACTAGGTTGCAGTGATGTTCTCTGGAAGATCAAAAATGTCTGAAGTTGGTTGCTTAGTTCCTACCAATTATTTAAGCAATTTTTCATGCTAAGCTATGTTTAGTTTTTCCCTGACCATGCCTGCAAATGTTTACATGTCTTGGAGTGCAAACACATTTGGTACATATGTCATGGATGCATTCAATGCTTCTGCAACATGGTCAGCAACCACTTCTATCATTGTCTCCTGTCCATGGTGCTGCATCATCGAGATAGTTGCCCCCTCACCTTCCTCCAACCTTACTGAGAAGGCGACATTCCCAAAGATTTCAAGGAATAAATGGTGTTGTGATAGTGGCATGCATCTCCCTGCATAGTGGCCTCCACAAGGCCCTTTGTGAGCATCCTAGAGAATGCATAGTTGATCTTCGTCAAGGATATACCAATGAATCAGGCCATCAACACATCCTTTGTAGAGGTGTTTGTTGATTTTTATGTAGTATTTGACCTAATGAAGAAATTATTGCTTTTTCATAAAATCCAAGCCTTATGGCATTTCCTAAGTGAGAAGATAGGTGAGGATGCCATTATACCATATTGATTTCATAGGAGTTTGTTCACTTATTTCTCCTGTAAAGAGGAGTTCATCTAGAAACTGATCAGAGAGTGGGCTCTCCTTCTCTTTATTGTCCCATCTTAAATAAGGGAGGTGGTCAATGACCACATTCTTGATTCCTTTTTGATCTACCATCGTGAGATCGAACTCCTGCAAGATCAAAATCTTGTGCACACTGATTACATGCCTTAATGTATGTGCTCTTTATTGACTATATTTTTTGCACACAATTGCACCCATTATCACTATACACGATGCATGGAATATGCTTCTTCTCAATTTTTCCTAGCTCATTTTCCCTGGATATTTCTAAAGATAGGTCCCTTATACCCATTTGTGTGTCGATCGTGCTTAACCAAGCTCTTCTCATAATGATAGGGAAGTCACTTTTGTAGTTTTTCACCTTGATTATTAGAAAATTAGCAGGATAGAACCACCCACAAAATATGGTCACAATGTCCTCTACTAATCCCAGAGGGATAGTAATTGACTAATCTACTAATTCTAGATGAATGTTTCTCTTATTAAGAGGTGGTAGGTTCTAGGCCTTGTACATGTCATGGGAGATGAGATTAACTCCAGAACCAGAGTCAAGAAGAGCCTTACATGGCTCATGTCTAGCAATTTGTAGATAAATGAGTGGACTTACTAGGTTAGATCTTTTTGTAGAAAGATTACTAGCCTTGATCTAGTTAAAAATAGCATTACAATGTAGATCCAAGGTGGAATTTGGTTTGAAGGACACTCAAAGATGTTTGATGTAGAGGATGAGGGTGCTGGAGATGCAGGGTGATTAGCTAGACTAGATTGTGGGGGTTGGAGAGGATTGTTGGGTTGGAAGAAAGGTATTTTTCTTGATCAATTATTTGGACCACTTGGTTGAAAAACCGGTTATGAGTGTACAACCCTTGTAGCATTTCATTGTTGCAGCTATGGAGGAATCTCACTCTACATGGATGAAGCAAGAGGTAACTAGGTTGAAGGTGGAGGTGTATGTGCAAAGGAATGCGAAGGATGGTATGGATATGAATATGGGTTTTTCCCTTAAGTAGATGATGAATGTGTTTGGTGATACTCTAGAGGGTAATAGTGATGCTAGAATGATGCATGACTTGCAAAACTTCTAGGGGAGATGGGCTGCTGAACATAGTACCCATATGAATTTGATTTCTCATAAGGATATTGCTACCTTGGCATTAGCATTTCCCATGATTGTGGTTGGTACCATTGTTGGTATTGTTCGTATAGTTGTGAAGGAGTTCCACTGGGATAGTAAGCTTGTTGCTATTGGTGGAACTACTTTGGATTGCCTTGAGGATAAGGTAATCATCTTGGAGCTTGCCTACGTGCTAGGCAAGGATTCAATGCATACACTTCAAACTCTTGTAAGTGCAACAGTATAGGGAAACATCCCTTTGGATGTTTGTATTGAAAAATGTTAGATTTAGTTTCATCATCAGAGTTAGACTCCATAACTATCTCTACTATAGCAACTTTGCCCTTATCTCTTTGGTAGGCATGTTCAGCTTCTTTTCACCTCTTGCAATTATGATCACTATTTTGCTCTTTGGATTCTTCAGAAATCTTCAAAGTGCTTTGAAACTTTTCATCCAAAGAGTCCCATAACTTATCAACCTTAGTTAAAATGTCAAAAATAGATTGTTGGATGGGCAAGATCTTTTTGTTCACCACTTCAGTAAGCGGTGACTCCTCCTTGTCACAAAATTAGACCTCTCATTTTCTAATGGAGGGATCCCTATTATACTCTTTAGCACTTTCCCTTTTTTGTAGCTCATCTTCTTCTTTTGCACTTGCTCAATTAGCCTTTGGATTTGATGAGCTCTCAGTTCAGACAATATCCCTTGGGCACACACCCCAAGGGTTCTTCTTGTTTATACTTTGAGCCCATCTATGATGTGACAAAGTTGTTCCCTTTGAGAATAACCATGGCCAGGGCATCAGTGTAAGAGTGAATAGTAGCAACTCATGGTGGCATCCAAGGGTTCATGTGTTCCTTGTTTCCAGCCTTGGATTTACCTTGTCAGATTAGACACTTTGGAGTATGTCTGGTATTTGTCATTGAACAGTTCTAACATGGTACTCCATCAATGAATAGATTTTGGTTTCAAAGATCGGTACCAACTTTTAGCTTCCTTGATGAGTGTCCTGGGAAATAGTTTAAGTTTTTTCCATTCATTCTCTATGTTCTATAAGGCACAGGCATCATGAAAAGATTGTAAATGTGTTTGTGGATTAGAGTTGTATTCCCCCTCAAATCTTAGGATATTGCTCATATTTAGGCACTTGATCCAACTATTCTTCATATGCCTAATTGGGATTTTCACTACCTCTGCAATGTTGAACATACTTTATGTTGCTAATAGAGGTTCATCATCATCATTGCATCAATGATGTCGATGATGGTTTCGACCATCCCTTCAGTTTTGGTGGTTTCCATGGTCATTGTTATCTTGCTTATCACCGTTATCATGGTTGTTTCAATGATGGCTTTCATGAGAACTGTTAGATGAAGAGGAATGTTTGGAATTGAATGAAGAGGATGAAGAGAAAGGTGGATAGCCTCCACCACTGTAGTGTTTTCCATCACTCTTATGCTTATTGTGATCATCATCCTTAGATACCTTACTATTTTGGTGCTTGCCCAAGTCCCTACCTTGGCTATTACTTTTTCCTGAATCCAATTTATGAATAATGGATCACAGGTTTATGTTCACACCCTCATTACTAGTATCAGGGGGTGGAGAATTTTCATGTTAAGAGCCTTTAGTTTTAGGATCCTCAATGTCATCTTGATTTAGTAGGAATAAGGGATTGGTATAATGTTTCCCCTTATAGCTTCATGGATTTTCTCTTGACATTGATCTTGTTTTCATTGTGTTTCAATGGGATAGTAGTTTCGAGTGTCATATCCATCCACAACATATTCTTTGTGAAGATCTGCTATGCCCAACTTCTTAAGTATTTTGAATAGCATCCTAGGCATAGATCAGTCAGGGGGCAAGACAACATTGCCCTCCATATCACATCATTACAGCTATTCATCCTGATGTAGGATGAAGGTGAAGTTCAGCACAAACTCATTTGGATGAGTGTATACTACCTTGCATTCTTGTGGGACCAGTGGTTTATATCTTTGTGCTTGCAAGAAGAAGAAGACATTTTGCAAAACAAAACAAAACAAAATTATCAGTGTGCTTATATAATTCTATGTATAGTGGGAATGATATTGACCTTGAGGTTTGTACAATGATATTAATGATATTCACTTAAACCTAAATAGTGCACATTTCACAAAAAAAGTCCCTCGCAATGGTGCCAATGATGAGTAGCGAGGTACCCCTATGCCCAACCATATGAATCACAAAGCATTCACGTGCGATCTAGTCAAATTTTATGGAGTTTATTATTTTTGATGCACTAGTCCTTTAGGAAGTGAATCTAGCCTTAAGGTCAATCGTTGTCTTTTGAATTACACTTGTGACATTCGTTGGTATGGTTAAGTGTAGCTGAGGCATCCAATTTTTATCATTTTGTGTTTTATGTTTTGGTGCTCAAAATGTGGATAAAAATAATTTAATTAACTAAACTAAATTATCTAATTAACTAGCATTTAACTAATCCTAACATAAGCATATGATCCCACTTTCTGTACATGTCCAGAACCCACGTATTCGCTGCTGGGCGACCAAGTGCTACGCTACTTAGTGTACCAAGCAATAATACTATTGGGATTACCAAGTAAATACATGTTACGCTTGAAGCGATTGTACTTATGTGTGTAATCTATCTTACTTAATTGCCTCATTAATGTAACAACTACAAAATATTTAATAACTAATTAAAAAAATTTAATAAATAATTGAAAATAGTAATTACATAAATGAAATAGCTAATCTATCCAAAGTGCTGCAAGGTTTATTAGAAAGCTCATCTTTATTGCTGCACACACTATCGTTCTTAGGTACAATAATGCTCGAATAAAGATTTGTACCTTTAATGACTCCTACTACGGACACTCAGGGAAAAATTCTAACTTTCAAATGGAAAAAATGCAAGAGCTCTATTGCAATTACAATTTCTACTTGCCATAAATTTAGCTACAAGCGCATATTTATAGCTAAAAATCAAAAAGACCAACATTGCATCAATGGGGCCTCGTTGATGCATGGTAAGATGCATTGACTAGGCCTCATCGACAAGGCCTAGTCGACGAGGTTGCATCAATGAGGCCTCGTTGATCAGCTAACTTAATGTGACTCATCACTAGCGTATTTTGTTACAATTTTGTATCCTTTGTTTTACTACCATTAAAGCTCAATTATAAATCTACTACTATATCTTTTAGAATTAAATATTGAAATCTAATTACCCGTAAAAGTTTTTCTTTTTGTTAGTTATCATGCATTTACAAATGTTTGACTATGCATATTTTATTCTTTATGCACATTCAATTATGTATATTTAATATTTATTATGCAAATTTAGTTATGAATAATAATTATTTATTATGCACCTTTAGTTATGCATCTTTTATTCTTTTTATATATATGTGATTATATAATACTATGTTCATGTGACAATTTGGACTCTAACCTTACCAAGACCATATCCTGTGTTACTTTTTATCATTAAACTAGGATTTAGAGTTCATTTTTAACTATAATGAAATATTGCATAAATTAGTGTTGTTAATGAAGTACATTAAGATGATATCCTACATAGAATCTAATCTTTCTAATGTGTCTAAGATGTTCAAAAATATTAATTTTAATCATTGGTTCCATGAAATCAAAGTTACGGTTCTCAAGATATCACATTTTTGGTTTACTAAAAATATTGTAAAGTCTCAATATTTGAACTAGGTGACTGTTGGCGACCGTTTGGGATGCGATCGCCAACGAGTGTCCTCGAACAGGATTTAGGTGCCTGCTGGTCTCTGGCAAGACCAAGGCCCAGATACCTCCAAATAAACTCAGTAGTTAATGTGAGTATGTGTGTGTGTTGTTGCGGCGTGCGGTTGTGAAAAATGAAACGATTGCGTTATGTGTGAACTATAGATGACTTATCTTAAAGAGATTTAGCCAAATTTGCCAAGTAATGTGAGTTGTTGAGAGTTCCTATTTTGTTCAATTGCCTAGTCTATGCGGTCCTTACAATACCTACTTGTAACAAATAAAATTTTGCAAAAACATTTGAGCACAGCTCTGCGAATCTACTTCTAATTTTCTGCAGAGAAAGAGATAGTTCGACAAGAAAACTAGAAATAGAGCAAGATTCGATGGAAATAGACAGAAAAGAAAAGCAGATTTGTGTAGACCTCAAATATTTAAACAAGGTAAAATGACATGAGTAAACACTTTGCAATAAAGCTATCCCAAATTCAATATCTACGAATTGTTCAAACTTCCAAGGCTCAAATAAGCAATTTCTTCAAGACAATCCTACTATGCTACCAAAAATTGCTGCGTAATTTATCACGTACGAGACTCCATTTTGGCTAGATAATGGACGTCAACAATTGCATTCAACAGAACCTTCAAAAGACTTGANAATTTTCTATCGGGCAACAAGAACAATAAGAGCAATCTAAAAATTCCAAAATTACTTGCCAAGGATGATACTATCTAAACCACTAGCTAAACAATTTAAACAAAATAAAAATAAAACATAACTCATGAGACCATGACAAAGAGGCTGAAATCTTTTATTTAGCAAGCCATTAAGCAATCGTTCACAATTTCTTCTTACAAGCTCTTCCCGAAATCCAAAGTGTGTCTCCAAGTAAGAGCCCAAGTGCTAGCTAGTAGCCTTCCAAAGTGTAGTATCAAGTCTTCTCCAAAAGTGTGATATCTTGGTCCCCTATGTCCTTTCCTCCTTGACCCATGAAGCCTTTTTATAGGGTTCAAAGGTAGGTAGGTAGTTACAAAATATCTTGGGTGGTTATAACCACCATGGAGACAAAAAGGCTGCAGGTGACAAGTCTCCTATTTAGTTGCCAAGTGTCTTCATTCAGTTGCCAAGTGTCTTTATTTAGTTGCCAAGTGGTCACCATGGAGATAAAAAGGTTGCAGTTGACAAGTGGCCATTGTGGAGATAAAGAGATTGTAGTTGACAAGTGGCCTTTTTAGTGGTTACAATATTATAGAAAGTTAAAATACAACCACTAAGTTACATAGAAATACAAGCTATAGTTGCAACTTATTCCATACATATATATCCTCTTTATTTTGCTTTTTCTTTGGCAATATAGGAGGTGGTGGTTGGATGGTATTATAAAATCATGTAATCTAACCCTTAAAAACACATAAACATTTTTCCCATAGGGCCTTTGTTTATCAGAGATTTGTTATTTGATTTGTTCTTTATGAAGTAAAAAAAAAATATTCAAATCCTCTAATGATGTAGAAACTACCATCCACCAAGAAGTTGGAGTAGAGCTTTGGGGAAGAATGCATGTCGGGCAACCTATCAGCATGAACGCAAGAACAAAAAGAGAATAGGTGATCTGAAAAATCCAAGTTTCTTGCAACAGAAAACTGCTTACCAGAACCATTTTATTCAAATTCAAATCCTGAAACTTCCCTTTTCGCAATGATCCACTCCAAAAAAAAAAAAATACAATGTCCACATGAGATCTTGCATCAGAGTAAAAACTATAAAGAGGGTTGTTAGAGAGAATATTGGACAACTTGATGGATCAAGATGGACATCCTTGAACTTTGTCAGGAATAAGAAAGAGGTCTGCAATATTTGCCACAGAAATTCGCAGTTTTGTTTCTTGCATCTTATTTCTCACATGGGTTTGCTAACGATAGTCTTTTTTTTTGTCTTCAAAACCATAGCAGAGCATATGATGCGGTCGTTGACTTGACGAGGGTTTTCTTTGGCGCAGGTTTTGGTGACTTCGGCTTCGGCTTAGGGGCAACGATGATACCGAGGGAGCTCAGAAATGCATTGTTGTAGCGTATCATGTTTTGTTGGAGCAGCTCGTATGTGGTCATGGTAGGCAACTAGCGATTGCTATTTCTATCATTTTTTATTTTTCTACTGTCGATGATTGCAGTATGTCTTAGCCTCTACAAATTCTTGATCCAAAATCGATTGCTTCCACATCTTTGTTTTTGGCAATGGCTCTACCGAAGTCGCAGGGATCAACGTCGGCATTGGCTCTAGCTTGAGCCAGCTGGGAGAGGTGACGCGCTTTCTATTTTTGCCACAGATGACTTCATATTTTCAACTGTAATTATTGTGACGAAATATGATTTAGGAAGTAAGAAGATATTTATCTAAATTCAGTTTTGAATGCCGATCATCTGCAATTGCAGACATCCCTGCCTGGCCCAGAAGCTCATAAAAATATAGCATTAATTTCTGTACAATATACCAAATGTTTATTAATGGTCTCAAAATAAGTCTTTCCTTTATCCACCAATCCCAATCTTACACAAGCAGAGAGAGAAGCCCAAGAAAATCATTGTCGTCATTTGCCTATTAGCAAAAATGGCCTCTTCAAGCTTCCCATTAAAGGTTGCTACAGCAATCATGAAATTCCATGAACCACAATCTTTCTCCACCATCTTCTCAAACACATGGTGTGCATCCTTCAAAAATTTTCCATATAGTTCAATGAGTTTTTTGTTCATCAAAACATCAACCTTGAATTCACTGTTAGTGATCTGATTACTTAAACAATCTCGTTGAGTACCAATTGCAGTTGTTCCAAATATTCCTATCGGTTGATATCATTTACAAATGTTGTGATAAATCTTCCTCAATATGGCCTCAACACATTGTATATCAACCTCATGAAATTTTCTGGGGCATTTCATAGGCCAAACAATATAACTCTCAATTCCAAGGCATCATTTGGTTTCTACAAGTTGCCTTACATTCATTACCTTCCCATACCTTATGGAGGTTAACTAAACCTACTTCTTGAATTATATATCAATACATGTTTGTAGATCCAGTGAATACTTCTTTGGCACTAAAATAGCTGGTAGAGGATTGTCATGGACTCTAAATAATTGATCATTTGTCTTAAACAAAACTATATTTACTAGTGAATCAATTAGAGAAAAACCTTTCAAACTACCAACCCAACACCTTTGAAAAGTCTTCAACCAATAAAATATTGGCAATGTTTAAATCAGGGCGCACGTTAGTTATATGATTAGCTTCACAACCTCATAAAGCCTACTCCATTAAATGGCCAAAATGTGCCAATAGTGACTATGATAAGTGAAGCTTAGATATGATTTCAGAATACAACTAAGTGAAGCATTTGATAAGGATCCCATAAGTTCAAACAGAATTTGAATATGATTTTTATGAGTGTTTGAGCATCGAGAGTATAATCTAAGAGGAAAAAAACGGGAAACAAACTTATGAAAAGGAAACTGTTAAAAAGGGAATAAAAAAAAATTTAAAAAAGAAAAGGTGGGTAAAAGAAATCACATGAACATGAAAAATTTATATGCAAAAAAAGAAAGTATAAAATATGTATATGCACCACATTGTCTGTTCTCATTGCCTTATTGTTGCATTAGGTTTTCTGTTTCTAAAATATAAAGTGTGTTTAATCATGTTCTTTCTTTTTCATTTTAAAATTAATTTTATCCCTGTTTCTTCTATTTCAAGCTTCTCTTCTATTTTTGAACACATAGCAAGCCTACATGTCACACTATATATGATTCTTCCAATTATAAATAGATTATGGTCCTTGGTACATCTTATTTTGGGTTGTGAAGGGGTTTCTGGTGTGATGGAAGAAGGAAATTTTTTTTTTGAGCATTGGGTGGAAAAGAAAGTTATTAAAAACATGTTGAAAGCCTTTCCAACACAAGTAATAAAGCTTATTTTACTTTCCTATTTGATGAGCAATGGAGTAATCCAACATCCAATCATACAAGATATGAGTGTTCATGTGCAGCCTAGTCAAATTCCATGGACAAGGCAATGCTAGTAATTGTTTTGAGTTCATGATTGCTATCTTTGCATGTGAGCTAGTAAAATCAATGTGTATGGTTTAACTCACAGTGAGGTGTATGATAATTGATGTTGCTTTGGCCATTTTACTTCTAGTAAACATGAGGCAAATGAAAGTAGTTTCTAAGTCTAAGTAAACAACAAATGAATCTACTCTAGCCTAGGTGATGGACATCCATTCCTGACTCTCCACACACATCTTGGACTTATGTAATTATTACTAGGATTACCAAGTATCTCGCTACTAAGTGAACCAAGTGATAATACTACTAGGTTACCAAATGATCACACTTAATGCTCAAAATCAATCGTATCCATTCCACTTAACAATAGTAAAAGTAAAGTTCATGGAAAAGTAAAAAATAACTAGAAAAATAGGAAATGTTATACTAAGTCAAAATAGTAAACATTAGTCTAAGTAAATAGTAAAGAAATCTAAGTGATGCTGTAATGATGCAAAGTAATCTTGATCTTTATTTCTGGTCATGAAACATGTCCAAGTACATTTCACTCGAATAAAGACTCCATTTAATCACTTAACATCACACTATGAACATACATTGCTAAGTGCTAAGTGCTAAAATAAAAAAAAAATTGATATAATTTCACTAAGGTTGAAATGAAATTGTTGCTAGACCATGCACCTAAGTGTCATATTTATAGGCTTTCATGTGTTCATGATGTCAGATATCTAACATTGTAGCTTGTGCCTAAATTATCTCACAACATAAGAGCTTTCTGTTAAATGGAGTAGAAAGTAACATTAACAATTCCTTCACAAAGCCAAACGATACATGGAAATCAATGGAAATATATACAAGATTTTTGTAGATGTGCTCATTAGATGGTGTGTGCTAGATCATGACCAATAGAGAGTTTTAAAGGATGGCCATGAAGGCCCATGCGGTGGCCACTATGTAGGGTGCATAATGGGACTTAAACTATTGATGGTAGACTAATTTTGGCCTACCCTATTTAGAGATGTCCACATGTTCACACAATCTCGTGAATGTTTCCAGAGAGATGTAGGAATTATGGCCAAATATGAAGGGCCACAGCATTGGATATAGCCACTAGAACATTTTGACATATGTGGAATTGATTTTATGGTGCTCATTCAACTAATGTCAAATGGAAAAGTTTATATAATTATGACTATGGATTATTGCACAAAGTGGGTAGAGGCAGTAGTAGTAAAGGACTGTACAACAAAGATAGCTATCGAATTTTTTCAATAACATGTGGTGAATAGATTTGGAGTACCTAGAATACTTATATTAGATAATGGAACCCACTTCACTGGTGATACTTTTAAGAAACTCATGCAACAACTTAGGGTTAACCATAAACTAACAACACTGTATCATTCCCAAGCAAATGGTCAAGCTAAAGTCACTAACCGTGAAATTACTAGAATCCTCACAAGGATAGTTAGTAAGTTTAGATGAGATTGGAGTATGAAATTAAATGATGCTCTCTAGGCCTATAGGACATCCTAGAAATTACCTATAGGGTACACCCCACATGAGTTAGTTTATGACAAGTCACTGACACTTCCAATCTAGGCAAAGCTTCACACTTTAGCTACTGCCAGTGAACTTGACTTGAACTTGAGTTTAGCCCAAAAGAAACATTTAATGAATATAAATCTTCTGGATGAGAATTAGCTAGTAGCACTCATGGGTAGTGAAGTCCATATGCATTACTCCAAACTTAGGCACAATTCACAAATAATGAATGTAACCATACAACTGGGTGATAAGGTTCTTTATTATAATCTTAGTCATTTACCCCAAAAAGCTAAATTTCAAACACTTTGGAAGGGACCATACATTGTGCACATTACTTATCCATTTGGTGCCTTACACATTCACCACCCATCCAATCCACATAAGCTTATCCTTGTCAATATCTTGTAAGTCAAACCATACTATGAATATTCCAAATAATCTACCCAACCTACCCACTAATCTTCTACTAGTTCTATCTTGCATTTAATTGATTTTAATAATAATCGTGGGGGAGTCAATTTTGAACCATAGGTACCTTACTAAAGTTTTTCATTTTGTTTTATTTTTTACATTCTTTAATCTTTTCTCATTATGATACTTTTCATTTCTTAAATTTTTGATATTCTTTGATATCTTTTGAATCTTCAACATTTTCAATTCTTTTAACATTTTTTATTCTTTATACTTTTTCAAAATTCTTACTATCTTTTTCATTTATTTAATACTTTTTTTTCAAACCTTTTGTAAATAATTTTGATTACTAATAAGACACATTGAATAAAGGAAAGATGTAGTCCAATAAAGTGAAGATTTCTCTATGTTATCAAGTCATAAGAGATTGATTATTTAAATAGTGAGTCCACATTATCCATCCATCCATTCTATTAATAAGAGGTTCTTACCATGGCTATAATGATATTCTTTTCCATCATACAACTAAGAATAAACCTATGATCATTATGCTTAGACTGAAAAGTGAAGAACCAAGAGGAAATGTAAAGGGTGTGACATTAAGGGGATTTGTGGATTCTTTTAGATTATTGTTGTGAGTTCTATCATGTTGCTAAAGTTGTATTATATCCTTGTAGATCTAACAAAAAATGGGAGTAAGAGTAAAATAAGTGCTGCCTTAAAAGGTTAACAAAAAGAAAAAGAAAAAGAGCATGGAATAAATTTCTAGGGGTTCCACTAGAAAGACATGTTACCCATGTTTAAATGTAGGTAGCTTCTCAGAAATTAAAAAAATTAAAAAAAGTGCCATGAACAAACTCCTCCCTTGGACAATACACTAAGTGACGATACTTTTTGTAATATTGATTCTTATGATTGTACTTCCAAGAGATGAAATGATGCAATGTCACTGGAATGTGTTCTAGACTTGGTTTGAATCTTGGATAGAAAGGCTAGTGATTACTTTAAGTACTAATAAAACACAAGAATTCATTATGCCTATGGTAAGGCACCTCATGTCCTAATTATTGCAATCCATTCTAAATTCATCTCATCTCACTGTTTGAATAGTCATAACTTATGGTTTTGTGTAACATAGAGTTATTTTCTCAATCTGGTGGTACTAACATGTGTGTTTTGCTCATCAGGTATACATTACATTCAACTCCTTAAGTTTCTACGGACACTTTTGGGTGAGGTTATACAAGGGCATTAAGGGCTGGAGTTTGCTTTTGGGAGGACCCACTTGTATAACTATTGTATCTTATTGATGAGGTGCGATATCACGTCCGGCCTCAATTTCTATAAATAAGAGGTGGATTCCCTTGTTTTGGGAGTTAGATTTTAGACCCTTATCTAAACTCTTGCAGTTTTACCATTCCAAAGTTAGAATAATTTCCATGTGCCCTGTAGTAGGAGTCTTAAAGTGAACAGATCTTTATTCAAGTAAATTGTACCTGAGCACACATTTGTGTACGGCAATAAAAATGAACTTTATGATAAACCTTGCAGCATATGGACTAAGCTAAATAGTAATTAATTATTGTTGAATTTTAAATGCTTTCTTAGTTAATTAATCTCTCTCAACCCTTGACTCTCCTAGTTAAGTGCAATCAGTACGATCACTTCAAGCATGTGTGTAGCACTTGATAACCTAGTAACGATTAGCATTTGGTAATCCCATCAGTGTTACACTGGTTTAGGATGTGTGCAGAAAGTGGGAATAGATACTGGTGTTAGGAATAATTAGAACTTAGTTAGTGAATAGTTAATGAAAGTTAGTCACTTAGTTCTCTTCACCATACCCTATTAGCATAAGACATTAAAAATATAAAAGTTATAAAAATCATATACCTCAAGCTTACTTAACCATACAACCGTGAAAATACAAGTAAGTTTGGGAAGATAGTGATTGATTAACCTTAAGTGTTCCATTAGGGCGTGTAAGCACTTAGGCCTTGGAGTTTGACCAGATCACACGTGAAACGCTCGTGTTCGTATGGTTGAGTGTAGGGGTACCTCGCCACTCATCATTGGCGCCGTTGCCGAGGACTTAGTTGTTTGTGCACTACGTAGAACATAGGAAATCATCCATATTATTGGGAACCTAAAACAAACCCTTAGGGTTAATCAAGAAAAAAAATAATACAATGTTAAACCACACATCAAATAGGATAAAATGTCTTCTTCTCCACATAAGAGCATTTCACCGCTTAGGACTAACACAAGAGACAGTCGGTGGCATAACACACGTAACCAAGATCCGCCAGTTCCTCAACAATTTTGTGTGGTATATATTCATGACGATGAGTATGTACCAAAATTTACCTTTATTCTCCATCAAGATGACCAACTGAGTTGAAGAGATTTGGAAGGTAACATTGTGTTACCTCTAGACCTATCAGTTCCCAACATGCTCCTTCGTGCTCTCTCACGAATAGGCATGTCATCTTTGTATGCAAAGTATGTTGCATGTGATCATGACACAAGGGACTACCATCCCATAGAAGCGCAACATCAAAGGGACTTGCAATAGGAGTGATATCATACATCCTTGAAGGGTAAATGGCCCCATAATGCTCTGCATGTCTTGAGCAAAATTGAGGGTGGTGAACCTGCTTCAACAGGTTCCCCACCAAATGATGTTCCCCCTTCTAACGATGGTCAAGAGGTGGTGTATCAAAACCTACACTCCACAGTTCACAACCCTAGTTCTAATCCCCATGAACATGAAGTATTCAATGAGGGAACACAAACACATGATAAGGATGGACGTTCTGATTGTGATCATGGTCATGGCCGAGACCATAGAAGAGAAGGTAGAAAACACCATCATGGTGATGGTTATCATTCTTCTTCACCACCCTTCCCTTCTATATCCAGATGTAGCCATAAGGAAACTAACCATGAGGATAAAGGTAAATAGAGTAAAAAAAACTGACGAGATAGTCGAGAATGAGGACAAGGGCACTCTAAGGAATCAAGTCATGGAAGAAGTGAGAGTAGGGAACTACGTAGACACCATAGATGCTATGAATGAGATGATCATGAAGAATCCCTACTTGTGACTAGAAGCATGCTAGACATAACAGAGCCTATGAGAATCTCCACAAGGCACCAAAATGATAGTAGGATTAAGAGGTTAGACATGAATAACATCTCACAGTTTGAGAGGGGATACAACACTGATCCTCAAAATCACTTACAAGCATTCCACGATGCATGTGCCTTGCAGAACATAGAAAATGAATGACAAAAACTAAAGTTGTTCCCAAGGACACTAATGAAAGAAGCGGAAAGCTGGTACCAGTCCTTAGAACTGGAATCCATTTGGAGGTGGAGTACAATGTTAGAACTGTTTAATGACAAGTACCAAATGTACTCCTAAGTGTCTACCCTACAAAAGAAAATCCAAGGATGGAAGTAGGGAAATCATGAATCCTTGGATGTTGCCATGGGCCATTATTATGCACTTTTACATCGTTGCCCGGGCCATGGTTATTTGCAGCGAGATCAACTATGCCATCTCGTAGATGGACTTAGGCATGAAACAAGGAGAACCTTTGGAACGTATGCCCAAGGAAGATTATTAGAGCTTAGGTCTCATCAAGTTCATAGATTACTAGAGTAAGTAGCTAAGGAAGAAGGGGAGCTACGTAAGAGAGAAAGTGCAGAAGAGTATAACTGAGATCCTTCCCTCCGAAAGAGGGGAGTGAGATTCTATGAGGGGGAGGAAGAGTCACCACTCGAAGAGATGGTGAATAGGAAAAAATTTTCGCTCCAAAAATTAACAACAGAGGTATCAGGAAAGGTAGACCAAATGTGGGAATCCATGGATAGTAGATTTGAAATTGTCCTTAAAATTGTAGAGGAATCTAGGGAGCAAGGTAGTGACTATGACAAAAAGAAAAAGAGAGAAGTGGATAATGCATGTAACAGAGGTAAAGGTAAAATGGCCATCATCGAAGAGGTTGTGGATTCAAATATAAATAGTGATGGTGGATGTGAGATATGCCAATACAACCATCGTAAGGGATGTTGCCTAGTAATCTCACATCTATAAGAGTCTAGGGTGTATACACTCAAGCCACGACTTAACAAACGACAAGCACCCCGATGGTTACCTTATCCCCAAGGTAACCCAAGGCAGTTCCACCAACCTCCAACTTATTATCCAAGTGGAACTCCACCACAACCTATTGAGCAACACCAATAGTCGAAATACCCACAGTCATGGGGGATGCCACCACCAAGGCAACAATACGCCTACCGGCAACCAGATCCATATGGCTACTACGTGCAGCAACCAATCTCTCCACGTGACTTTGTTGGTCACATTACACCATAATGCCACTACCAAGCTTAGGAGTATTATAGGACTCCTTCTCCTAGGGAAGACAACCCATAGACATACCATCCTCCAAATCCATCCGCAACTCTCACATTGATAGCTCCATTACCATCTGCAACTCTCACATTGATAGCTCCATTACCATCCGCTTTAGCAATGCAAGGGGAACTCCCCACTCAATCGCAGCAATGCAATGCTACGAGGGTTGTGAATCTTTAACCCACTACTAGTTCTAAAAATCTTGTGAAGAGAAGACCTTTCTTCAGGACCAACAGTCTAACGAAGCCCTCACAACCATAAGTAGTTGAACCTCTGAACGACCCTCCATCAAATAAGGCTTCAGAGCTCCCTTCAAACCAAAAATTGAGCTCAACGCACATGGTTATTTTAACACATGCCATTATTGACTGGATTAAGGAGGGACACCTTCCCAAGAAATTCTCTGACCTTGGAAGCCCTCTAATATATCTCTAAGTCACTAGGAATGAACCCTGTAAAGCTCTTCTAGACTTAGGTTCCAGAGTCAACTTAATATCGCAAGATATGTACAAAGCCTGGAACCTACCTCCATTAAGAAAGAGCAATATTCGCCTAGAGCTGGCTAACCAGTCCATCACTGTTCCCTTGGGACAAGTGGAGGACATTGTTAACACTGTGTGTGTGTGGTCATACCTAGCTAATTTCATAGTGATACAAGTAAATAATGATAAAGGAGACTTCCCAATAATCATGGGAAGGGCATGGCTAAGTACCATAAATGTACGCCTAGGAATCTACGATCTTTCCATAGAAATATCTAAGGAAAACACTTTTGGGAAGATCAAGAAGAAGAAGGTTCCATGCATCACATACAATAATACAGGGTATGATTGCATATAGGAATGTTCAGCATTTCCTGCATGCAACAGGTGTGCACAAGAAATTAACATACAAAAGTGCCTGTATGTAGCAACCACACAACAAAAAGACACCCCGTGGTTGATAGCTGATTAAGAGAGCAACTCACCAACGTGCATGGAACTAACTGAGGGAACAAATTACACTCACATCAAAAGCATAGATGCATTGGAGCAAGAGCATCACCAACTTCCAAACCTTAACCTGAAAACATCAATTGGGAGAAGTTGGAAACTCCTAAAAAATTCAAACAAGCACTTCGATAAGAGATTACTAGTCAATGTGCAACAGACCAACCCTTACAATGAATCTAGAATAGTCAATGCACATAATACCTCAGAGAAGAGACAACCCCACTCATTATTTTGGATCTCTCCCATCCAATTTAGTCATGGGGGAGATGGCCACCTCTGCTGATCATTTAAGGCCCTCAGTTCCTTTTTAAGTTTTTGTTTTACAAAATTATTTAACTTTTCTTATTTTTGTTTTACAACATCATTCACACTTTTTCATTTCTTTGTGTACTTGTTTGTTTTGTTAGGTTCTTCACCTAATAAGTGCTCCTGATGATGGTATGAACTGTATTCTATTGATTGCTAATGTTTGGTTTTTACCTTGGAGTTATAATGTGGATACTAAGATATGGTTCTTTTGATATAACAAGCAATGAGTCCACGTCATCGATGCATCCATGAATTTCTATGGTCTCTCTTGGCTTGGTACTGTACAGTCCCTTTCTTTAAATAATAAAACTATCAACGAATTGGTGACTAGGCATTTCTCAAACTAAAGAAGGACTTAGGGATTGAAAAGGATGTGACTTCAAGGGGATTTGATGCATTTGTGCAGGGCATTCTCTTGGGTGCTTGGATGTTTTCTTCTTGGATTTTCCTTACCATTTCGACATTTCTCCATTATTAGGAAGTTGAGCCAATAAAAATAATAAGTCTTTGCATGGTGTGGTTCTCACGCAAAGAGAGAGAGAGAGAGAGAGAGAGAGAGAGAGAGAGAGAACGTGAGAATTCAAAGCACATCCCTTACACCAAATAATCATCTAGGCTACAAGCACTGGTTATGGAACTAAACAAATATGTTCCCTCTAACTAAGGCCCTCTCTTGTTTCCTACTCCTTCCTTTTTCATTTCTTCAGAATGGTGGTGATTCTTTAGCAGAAGCATTCTTGCTACTTCAAGTGGATGGATTGGCCAAGTGTATTCATGTGAAGTCACTGGGTGTGGATTATTTAAGGCTAGATTTGGAATGAGATCTACTAAGTTACATTAACTATAAACACACAAGGGACTGTACACCACCTTGTTCTTAGGACTCCATTCCATTCTCTTCTCCTCATCATTCTTTCTCCATTTTCCCACCTCATTGCTGGTTGTATTAGTAGTCTATATTTTGGTTGATACATTGTTTTCTTTTCTGTAAATTCTTGTGGTTAAGGCTTTAAATCTTGCTTCCAAATGACATTTTCAGAGCCTACAGACTCTTTGAATGTGAGATTGTCAAGGCATTAAGGGCATAAGCCTACTTTGGGGAGGACCCACTGGCATTCCTAATTGGTGCATTAGTTAACTTCTTTGCCTTAAACATTGTTGCAATCACCATTTTTTTTATTCATTTCCACCTCTGACATCCATTTTATCAGCGTTGCCGTTGTTTCTTTTTATCCATCTTTCTTATTCCTTATATTTTTCCATTCTATCACTACTGGAGGATCGCTCTTAGTCATGGGGGTCTTGATCTAATTTTTTCAATTTTCTCCTAACCCCTACACCTTAGGTAGTCACCAATGCTATACCTCTAGAATCCGTATTAGCCATATCACAACTCAGCCAATGGACTGTACCATGAGGCAAGGTTTCAATTTCATTGTGATTTAACTATCCTTGCGAATATGAGACTGTGTTGTGTGTGTAGATGGCAATCATACAACAATGGATTGGAGCTAGAGGAAAAACTTAAGATGGAATGGTGCTGGAACAATCATGCAAGGAATAAGATTGATGGCACAGCTATGAATGGACAATGGAAGGCACAATCTTGGCATCGGTGGCAACACATCTTCTCTTTCTCTCTCTTCTTTCTCAGCTGCCAAATGAGGCTGGATGTCAATTGTGTATAGTATTCATTCTTTTAGTCATGAACACTAATATTATCATGTATTGTAATGATTGATCCATTCACATGTCATCCCATTCACCATTAGTGTCATCGAAGTCAATAATCCCATACCTTCCCAATATTTTGTAAGGAACTTGACGACAAGTTTTCATTCAGTCATGGGGGTATGATGAGCGACGATATCATGTTCTACCTCAATTTTTATAAATAAGAGGTAGCTTCCTTTGTTTTGGAAGTTAGATTTTATATCCTTAGCTAAAATCTTGTAGTTTTACCATTCCAGAGTTAGAATAACTTCCATGTGCCTGCAGTAGGAGTCTTAAAGTGAATGGATCTTTATTCAAGAAAATTGTACCTGAGCACATATTTTTGTACGAAAATAAAGATGAACTTTATGATAAACCTTGTAGCATATGGACTAAGCTAAATAGTAATTAATTATTGTTAAATGTTTAAATGCTTTCCTAGTTAATTAATCTCTCTCAACCCTTGACTCTCCTAGTTAAGTGCACTCAGTATGACCACTTCGAGCATGTGTGTAGCACTTGGTAATCTAGTAACGATTAGTGTTTTGTAATCCTAGAAGCGTTACACTAGTTTAGGATGTGTGTGGCAAGTGGGAATGAATATTGATGTTAGGAACAATTAGAACTTAGTTAGTGAATAGTTAATGAAAGTTAGTCACTTAGTCCTTTTCACCCTACCCTATTAGCATAAGACATTAAAAAGATAAAAGTTATAAAAATTATATACCTCAAGCTTACTTAACCATACAACTATGACAATACAAGTAAGTTTGGGAAGATAGCGATTGATTAACCTTAAGTGTTCCATTAGGGCACGTAAGCACTTAGTCCTTGGAGTTCGACTGGATCGCACGTGAAATGCTCGTATTCATATGGTTGAGTATAGGGGTACCTCACCACTCATCACTTATACATACGAAGCAATTCCTCATCATCTTGAACCTTCCAACATCAATAGATGTTAATAAAAAAATTTCTTATATCATTTAAATTATCTGTTCTCACAACATGAATCCCTTGCCATTCTTATCCATCTTATGAAGTTTTGTAGCTTGAGATTTCTTCTTTATGCATTACCAATGATAACGTTTTGCAAAAATGAGCATATATCCATCATCTAAACCCTCTAAGAAACCTTAAAATCTTCCAAACATCCAAGAGCATCATTTTTCCCATCAGACCCTTATGAAAAATGAAATTTCTTGGGCTTTGATACCAGGTCCCCAATGTTGGATTTGCACTAATATTGGATCCCTAATGTTAGGTCCCCAATATTGGATCTTACAAGACCTATATAATGTGGGGAATTAATCAATTTTTTTACCATTTTTTATTTAAGCTAAGGGAGATTTTTAAAAATTTCTTCTTTGATCTAAGCTCTGACCTCCTAGATTTCCTAAGCCATAACTTGATCATTATCACTCAAATTCTCATTCTTTTTGAAGCTATTTGATCATAGAGTGCTCATCTTAGTCATTGGGGGGGGGGGGGGGGGGGGTTGGGGGGTGGGGGAAGAGGTGATAGTGAGGAAAATTTGAGTCAATTTTTCAAAAAACTCTAACACTTGGAAATGGTGCTAATGATGAGTGGTGGAGTAATCCAACACACAACCATATGAGATATGAGTGTTCATGTGTAGCTTGGTTGAATTTTGTGGACAAGGTAATGTAATTATGCTAGTAATTGGTTTGAGTTCATGATGGTTGTCTTCTCACATGGGCTAGTGCAATCAATGTTTATGATTTAACTCATAGTGAGGTGTATGATAACCGATGTTGTTTTGGCCATTTTACTCCTAGTAAACATGAGGTAAATGAAAGTGGTTTCTAAGCCTAAGTAAACAAAAAATGAATCTAGTCTAGCCTAGGAAATAGATATCTTCTCTTGAATCTTCGCATACATCTTGGACTTGCATAATTGTTACTGAGATTACCAAGTATCTTGTTGCTAGGCGAACCAAGCAATAATACTACTGGGTTACTAAACGATCATACTTAATGCTCAAAATTAGTCATATCCATTCCACTTAACAATAATAAAAGTAAAGTTCATGGAAAATTAAATAGTAACTAGGAAAATAGTAAATTTTATACTAAGTCAAAATAGTAAACATTAGTCTAAGTAAATAGTAAAGAAATCTAAGTGATGTTGTACTGATGCAAAGTAATCTTGATCTTTATTTCTAGTCATGAAATGTGTCCAAGTACATTTCACTCAAATAAAGATTCCATTAAATCACTTAACATCACGCTACGAGCATACACTGCTAAGTGCTATGTTTGAAAATGAAAAAATAAAATAAAATAATTTCGCTAAGGTTGGAATGAAACTACTGCTGGACCATGCACCTAAGTGTTGTATTTATAGGCCTACGTGTGTCTGCGATATCAGATATCTGACATCATAACTTATGCATCGATATCATGGACTCGATATTTTCCAAGTGCCTGTAGTATGAGGTCTAAGTGTAATTCGATCTTTATTCAAGCATTGATGTACCTGAACACACCATTGTGTTGGTAATAAAGACGAGCTCTTTGATTCATCCTTGCAGCACTTGAGACCTTCTTTCTTTATGCATTTATACATTGTGATTTCATGCAATTCACATTTAATGTTAGTCATTCAGTAATTAATTTTGATTAATTCAGTAATTAATTAAAATACACAAGCAGTACCCCTTAGAAACGGTTAGTGTTTGATAGCTCAGCAGTGTTTACATGAAGTTTAGGATGTGTATAGGAAGTGGGGATGGTTACTTGTGTTAGGATAGATTAGACAATAGTTCACTTAGCATTTAATTACTCTCACTATCATTATTATTTGAGATGATCAAATTGATAAAACATAAAATGATAAAAATCTTATGCCTCAGTCACACTTAACCATATATTTGCATTTCACAAGTGAGACTAGGAAGACAACGAATGGACAAAATGAACTCATCATTTAGCTCTAGCATACTTGGTAATTAAAGTATGTGGAATTTGACCGGATTGCACATGAACACCTATGATTTGTATGGTTGGACGTAGGGGTACCTCGCTGCTCATTGCTATGCAAGTAATATGAAATCTAGTTATGCTATGTTACTCTTGTGTACTTAATGTTCTAATTAATAATTTATGTCTATTTTATAGATTTCTTTTGAATTACTAAATTAAGGTTAAATCCAAATCCTTGGGGTTTTGTAGTACTTCTATTAGTTATTAATAGGATTTTATAAATGATTAATAAGAGTGTTACAAAGGATTTCCTATTTATAATTTTTAAGATTTAGTTTCTAAATATGGTAATAATGAAAATAATACTCTTTATTTGGAATTTCTGAGTCATGAGTTTGATTTTATTGGGTAATGCTAAGTTATAAAGTTCTAAATTGAGTATATGTATTAGGGATAAATATTACTAAAAATGCTTTCAAAGTTCTAATGCCTTAGTTTTTATAAGCTTATCTAATAATTTGGATCAAGTGCCAATTGGTAATTGTACTTGGGTGGTAGTAATTAATATACATTTCATTCATAATACTTTAAGGGCTTCTATACTTTACCTTGATACAAGAATGGTTGGTTCAAAATAAACATCAATATTATTGTTATTATTGTCTTCGTGGTCTATCTCATGGTGAGATGAATTATCTTTGACTTTATCATCTCAAAATTTATTTTCATTTTGAATGTTATATCTCTTAATGATATTTTCTATATATCTAAACTTTCCTTGTAAAGTCATTAACATATGTTATAGACTACTTGGCTTCCCCATGATTAACATGTTTCCATATGATCATATATCTAAGTTTGTAATCTTTGACTTGGATTTTGTAATAATTCTTCTTTCACATGAAAAATTCTATTTTGTCTATTTTTCAAGGGTACATTATTTGCAAAATATTTTTAAACTTAAGTTTAACTATGATATTTCATAACATGATTATAAAGTATATTCTTTACTCATATGTCTTAAGCTTACATGTCATTATTTATTTTCTTGTTGTCTATGTGTAGTAGCATAGATAACTTGTCGTACTATATGTAAATTGAATACTTCATTTAGTTTTTTAGTATTAGCTATCTTTATTTAATATTTTTTTCTTATAGATTTCATTTTCTTATCTTGATCTTTTTCAAAGATTATTTTATAATTGGCTTTTACAAGTTTAATAATTGAGAAAAATTATGGCCCTTTAGTGTTGGAGTATAATATATGTTCCTAATTTGTACTAGGTGGCTGGAAATTTTCATATTAATATCTCCTACTTCCTTATAGTTATAGTTAACTCTTGTAGAGGTTTAGGATTTAGGATTCATGGTTTAGGCTTTAGGGCTCATGATTTAGGATTAAGGATTTAAGGTTAAGAACCATTTTACCAAAAGACTCTAAACTCATAATTCACACTCATAAAAAATTCTATGACATGGTGATGATAACAATACACTAGGACTCATGATTTAGGATTAAGGATTCAAGGTTAAGGACCATTTTACCAAAAGACTCTAAACTCATAATTAACACTCATAAAAATTTCTATGACATGGTGATGATAACAGTACACTATAAAGTTGGATTGATGTCCTCATCAACATGGAAATTTAAAATAAATGAGGAAGTAAGACCATGAGACTGAGTAGGAAAAATAAATTATAGTTACTCCCTAAAGAGTTTTGAAATAGATATTAAGAAGTTTGACAATCATGCATAAGGTTTGTTGCATATTATTAAATTACTAACTTTAAATAAACAACTAAAAAATAACAAATAATGAATAATGAATAACCAAATGTCCAAATGAAAATTCTGCCACTATTTAGCTTAAATTTTTGAAGGCTACTATCCATTCTTAATTTTAAATATGATAAGTTGGGATATGTACTCATTCTACATGATAAGATTTTATCCAAAGAAGATAAATAAAAAGTTATCTACAAGACTTATATTTATGTTTCTTTTATTTGATATCAAAGTGAGGCAAAATGCCATCTTAATTTCTATAGTCCACTAGGAGGTACACCATGCTTAATCCTTCTCTTTTTTGAGTGAGGTTAAGTGTCATTCCCAAAATACTTCACTACTATAAATAGTAAAGGGTTACTAAACTTTTCAAATTTCTTTAAAACCAATTAGCTTCTCCCTTTGTGCTAGCTTTAACAAATTAAAATATACTTACTAATGAGCAATGAGTAGTCCTTATGCCCAACCATACTAATCACAAGCATTGTACTAGCGATCTGGTCAAATTTTGTGGACTTTAGCTCTTAAATGCACACTAGGCAAGGTAGTGACTTGAAGATGTGATCGTTATCTTCTTGGCTTCACTCGTGTAAGTGCAAGGGTATGGTTAAGTATAAGCCAAGGAATATGATTTTTATTTATTTTTATATTTTATTTGATTTAGTCTAAGTGTGGAACAATGTAATTAATTATAAATTAACTAATTAACTATCTAATGTATTAATCTAATTATCCTAACATAAGCATCCAAGACCACATTCCATGCACATCTTGAACTTGTTAGGAATGCTACTAGGTTACCAAGTGTTAGGCTACTGGGTGATCCAAGTGATAACATTGCTAGGATTACCAAGTATTAATGTTTTAGATGGTAATACTTATGTGTGACTATTACATGTATTAATTAGCTAAGGACATGATTGTAATGTGCATAAACAGTAAAGTGTATAAACAAAAACATTAAACTATTCTTAAGTACTACAAGGAGCTATAGGAATCTCATTGTTATTGTTGAAACATCAAACTATTCACGTACATTAATGTTTGAATCAGAATTTGTACAATCCTTGAAGTCTTACTGTCATCACTTAGAAAATATTCTAACTCTGATGAAAGAAAACTACAAGAACTTGGCTACTGTATCAATTTTGTATGCCATAAATCTTGTGGGTATGCATATTTATATACACAAAGATAGACACTATGTTGACACATCTACATTGATGAATTTACCCATGCATTAATGAGTATATGTTGATGGGGCTATGTCAATGGGGATGCATCAACACATCCCCATCTACTCATCCCATCAAGTGATTTATCATACCTCCGTGACTAACTAAAAACTTATCGTCGAGTAAACAAAAGTAGGATTAATTGAAAAGTTATAAAATCATAGATAGACTAACTCTAAGTGCCAAATTATATGGAATTATAACAATTACAAAAAATGGGTGTTCAAGAGAAAAAAATTTTACACCCTTACAAAATTGGATAGCTGGAATCTTTTGGTAGCCAAAGATGAAGAGAAGGTCAAATAGTGCTAGGACGTGAAGGCTCTTGGGATGCTAAAGGACCCTTTCCAACCTCTAGCACTTGTGGTGGTGGTAGTTAAGCCTAAGGGAGTGGTTATGGCTATTTTGCTACAACTACTACTACAAGTGGAAGATGAAAGAGATCTAGCAATGCCTTCATCTTCTCCTTCTTACTTCATGTGTCATACAAAGACCACATGGTGTCACCAATGTGGATCGGTATAGGGACATCCCATGGACAGGGCAGTACTCAGAATAGTTTCTTGACATTGATGAACCAAGTTGTGAATTGTTTACATTTAACATCAAACATCGTAATGAGGTTTTGCAGCTCATGGTAGTCATTCATTCTTTTGATTAGGTTCTCAGCAACTGATCACTGATCTATAAATTAGCTTATGAGAACTTCAAGCTCTACATAAGCTATTTCTAGATTTTAGATGGTGTCTTTGTGATGCTTGAACTTAGACTCATAAAGGAGGTACAAGTTGGCCACCTACTTTTCTAATTATGACCAAAGCCTCCTGACTATTAGCATCACCAATTTTACATAATAGAGATTAACAAGCTTCATGTATTCTATCATTCCTCAATTTTCAAATCCTTTAGGTAGATCTCTAGTTTGTTTTAGATATTCAATCCATCAAAGATTGGTTATTATACATAGCCTGTTTGTTGGAGTTGCTAGAGGGCCTTGTTCATCTTCTCCTTGGTCAATTGAATTTCCTTTTTGTTTATCTCCTTGGGGAGCCCACATGGTTGTTGTAGTGATTCTTCACTTGTTCAAATTTTAGGGCCTCATTCTTCTAGGCGTCTACCTTAATGGCCATTTTTTTGGCAAAGTGCATGAACTTCCACCATTAAGAGATTGCAGTACTTGGTTGCCAACCTTCTCAGATCCATGTTCATCTTGGTGAGTAGGTCTTGCTACTATCTTAAAAACTCAACCATCTTGTTCTTTTGTTCTTCAGCATTGCATAGGAAGTGAATCTAGTAATGGTGAAGGGAACTCCCATGACCATCTAGTAACCTTTCAGTTTGAATGCCTTTTATTGGAAGCATGGCCACATGCAATCATTCGTATGTTTACCATGTCCCTAACTGGAAAGACTCTAGATTGGTACTGCATGCTTCCTAGGGCCTTCATATCTTTGTTGGAGGATTTGCTTAGCCAATTTTTCACTCACTTTAAGTACAAGTTGAAGCCTGAGGTAACCCTGGACTAGCTCATGCAAATCAAGGAGGGCCACTTAGAGCCCATTCAAAAGTTCATCCAACAATGGAGCATTGCATTTAATGAAATCCATTAGCCTATTGCAAAAACTCACCTACTAGCCATTTTCAAAGGTGCAGTAAATGACTTCATTAAGTTAAAATTGTACTATCTTACCCCACACTCCCTGAGTCAAGCATTTGCTCAAATGAAGAGTAGTTAGGATGTAGTGAAAGCCAGTAAGGATTCAGCCTATGTGGCCTACAAGAAATGCACATGCAAAGAATGACAAGGAGAATGGAAAGGCAACAATAACCATTTTAGTAGTGGCCAATGAGGTCAAGTTGAACAATGCCAAACCAACAGCGAAGGCAACCAAAGCCCTAGCCAACAACAAGGCATTCGACTTTGACACTGCAGTGACCAACCAACCTGCATCATTGGTGGCTATGAGGCAAGCTATCTAAAGGCAAAAGTTTGAGTGTAAGGGTCATTCAAAGTATACACCGTTGCCCATCAAACCATTAGAATTGTTGGATTAGCTACCTAGTGCTGGGTGCATCCAATATAAGAAAATGTCTGAAGATGCTTGCAAGTGTCATGATCGCTATTGTGAGCTCCTCAGAAACCCATTGGTAGCTACACTAAATAAGCCTTTAGTCTGAAAACACTTTAGGTTGGACCAATTCTACCATTATCATCAATTTCCTGGCCATGACACAGACTTTTGCATAGCCTTATGGGATGACATACAATGCATGATTGACCAAGGCCAACTAGTTCTTGATTCAACCAACCTAGTTCGATCAGAAAATCATTCAATGAAGGTTTACAAAGATCCTCTTAATGCAAGTGACATAGGCTATGTCATCAATGCCATCAACATTGATGATGATGTAGGACCAACATGAGAGATATTTGTGGTTCGTGTGCCCTCTAACAACATTGGGGTCTCTTCAGTGTCAAACAGTCCAAGGATTCCTTTTGTTGTTAGAGCACTACCTTAGGTGCCCATGATACCCTTTGTGATTAGGATCCCATAGCATGTTGTAGTAGTTGCAACATAGACACCTTTTTTAGTTAGGGTGTCACAATGTGTAGATCCTTTACCAAGTCCAGTGGTGGGCATTGCAATAGGTCCTACTTACCCTAGGCCTCATCTTGCATACAACACTAGGTAATTAAGGTGAAAGCTTGGAAGGCCAAATGAGCACCTCATCAACCAAATGATGAGGGTTTGCCTAAGCCCATCCCCTTGTCTACTATTCCTATGGTGACATTAGTTGAAGTTGCTACCACAAGTGACCAACAATCGAGCAGTAAGGCTCATGGGCAAGCAAAACAAAACAAGCCCAAAATCTCCTCCCTAAGAGATCCACCTTTTGGGCTGCATGGAGGAGATGAAGACTAATAAGGTAACTGATAGTGGTAAGGAATTTCTAGATGTGTTGGCACAAGTCAAGTAGGCTCTTAAATAAAAAAGTATAACCTTAAGCTTGTACAACTTGGTGATGACCTCCTCCACTCATCGTGAAGCACTAGTTCACATGTTGGCCTCCATTCCTCTCAAGGAGGAGATCTTAGTGGATGAACAAGCCATCCATTCTATGATGCTTCTTTCTTTGCCTCAGGAATCAGCTCCAATGCCTCTAGCATTTCATGATGAGGTAATCAAGGTAGACCCCGAAAAGGGTGGAATTACCTTTGCACTAATGTTTATAACAATCTACATAGAGTAATGCAAGATTCATAGGGTACATGTTGATGATGGGATCATGACCAATGTCATCCCATTCCCAGTTATTGACAAACTTGGTTTGGCTGACTAGATCCAGGCCATAAAGATAACATGTCTTAAGTCCTTTAACGAGTCATGCATTTTTGTAAGGGAAATAGTACAATAGGCTTTGTGGCAAGGGAGCAATTCCCCACTACAGCTGAATTCATTATCATCAAGGAGATGCCTAGGTTCAACCTAATTTTGGGGAGGCCTTGGCTAGCCCAATTGCAGGCCATCTTCTTACCCATTCATCAAGAGATCCACCTTCCATACAAAGGTGTAAAATTGATCATACATGGTGACAACTTGGTCCCTTCAATCATCTACAATGTTGATGCAGAGAAAGGGTGGAGGTAGAGTTCCTTGATGACATGCCACCCGTGGAGGGCAAGAGTCAACCTTGTCTAGTAGACCCACCTGAGGGACCATAAGAGGTTGATACCCTTCTTGAGGAACCTTTATGGGAAGAATTTTCCTTTAGCATCAACAATGAAGGTATAGGTAAATACTATCTCATGCTACCTAGGCCATATGCATCCCCTAATCCACATTAGGTTAGGAAGCAACTACATGACTAAGGTACTCCCTTAGTGCAGTATGTGTTACATGCTTACTTGCCCTTAATGTTTTGCATGCTCCATTAGCCTTGTTAGCCTTTTACTTGCATGGTTACATTCCGCATGGTTGCTTGCATCTTGCATTATTTACTTTGTTATGCATTTACCTCTTTTACTTATGCATTTTCATTTAGTCTATTACACATTAGAAAAACATTAAAAGCATATAAAAATTATAAAACTAAAATTGCAAAAAAAGGGAGGCTTGAAAAGGCCTTAAACTAGCATGTGGCCTAAAAGGGCCTTAAACTAGCATGTAGCCCAAAAAGGCCTTAAACTAGTGTATGGCCCAAAAAGGCCTTAAACTAGCCCATGGCTTGCAAAGGCCTTAAACTAGTGCATGGCCCACCATGGCCTAAAATTAGCAACCTATCTCTCATCACTATGGCCTGAAGAGGCCTTAAACTAGCGTACAACCCACCATGGACTAAAACTGACACCTTGTGACCCACCATGACCCAAAATTGGAAATTTCTTCTTTTTATTCATGACCGAAAATGGCCTTAAACTAGTAATCGCCATGGCCCAAAATAGCCTTAAACTAGCAATGGCCCTTCTGTCATGGCCTTAAACTAGCATGGGATCCACAAAGGCCCTAATCACATCTACTAGTTGCATTACCTACATTAAATAGGCAGCAAAGTAAACATGAAACTTCATGCACAATTCTCATTGCGAAAAGCAAAAACTCATTATATCTCTATTAGCAAGAGTACATAGCATGACATTCAACAAAAATGATCAAAGTGCAAAATTGTCCAATAGTAGGGCTATATTTGATTGGGTCAGCCAGTGGTGTTCGGTGGGGGTTAAGGTTCCTCTTCCTCCTTTGCTGCTCCACTGGGGCCTACACTATGACCTGCTGCTTGTCTCAAAATAATGCAAAACAACAAATTAATCAGCAAGTGCAAAACTACAATACAAAATTAATGTGCAAAGTTCACACATAAGAAATCATAAAAGGCAAAAGTGAAACTAACTTGAGAGGGTCTTGCATCGGACTCTAGAGGTAATCTATCAATGGAGGAAATTTATCAAGGTCCTTCTCCAAGCATTGAAGGATCTCAACCTCTGATAATTGCATCCAGTCCTCATGGCTAAGGTTAACATCCATAAGGATTTTTTCCTTGTCCACTATAGTCCATGTAGGAGGCTACATAGAAAAGGTGGCTATAGAAGTCTCCCCTAAGGGCAGGGTAATCTCTTACTTTGGGAAACTGCTAACCATTGTGTGTTGGGTAAACAACTCAAAGGCTTGAATCCCACCAATCACCTCAATGAACATCTCAAGGTGATGAGCCTTCACAAAGTCATCCTTGAGCTACTGTAAGTAGGTATCTTGCTCCTACTTGTAGTGGTGCTTGTGGTCCTTTTCCATATGCCCCCATTTGCACACCTTGGCATTGAAGCTCTTCTAGTCCTCATTTTTTTGAGAGAGAAAATCCATCTATAAGCTTTGCTTGATGATCTCCTGGGTAGCTTCATTCTTACTCAGATCTCCAACCAGTACTTGGCGTAAGCTATCTTTGATGTCCACTAGGTACCAGCCTTCTATGCTTGAGCTAACAAGAAATAATAATGGGATTGGAGGTCTTCATTCTTTGTGGTTAGGCTTGCCATTGCCTCCTAAAGCTCATGCATGTGTTTCCATAGGTGCTCATTCGAGTGCCTATAGGTCCATAATGCCTTCAAACTAGAAAGCGCACACTTGATCACTGCCTCATATATATGATGAGCTAGCTTCTATTAAGATACAATGAACAAACTAATATTAGCAATATGCTAGTCCATAGAATCAGTAAAGCAGTTCAAGCAAGATGACATGCATACTGAGTTCAGGATCTAGCTACTGTATGCTATCCACCATGTCCTCTATGATGCCTTTCATGAAGGAAAATTTATTTGGTGTCTTTTCCCATGACTTCATGCGATGGAAAAGCACTGGTGATGGATCACTAGTAGGAAGGTTTGAGGCTACAATGTAAACACAATGCAAAACTTAACGATAAATGAGTAGTTAAAGGATTAAGAGTAAGAGGAAAAAGTAGATGATAACACAAAGTGCTTACCAAGAAAACCCTCGGATGTTAGCGTGGATGGATCTCCCAGTTGCACACCATCGAAGAGGCTAGAAAAGTCATCCTCAAGTTGGAACAACCCCTCTACATGAAACTATTGGGAGATCTCTAGGACCTCTAGTGGTTCCTCCTTGCAAACTACTTCCTCTTCAACTTGAGGAAGGGTCATGTCTGTTGAGCTTACTATCATTGTCGCTACTTCCTTAGTAGCCCTCTTGCTTGACTCACATAGTTTTGTAGTATTAGCATAGCATAATAAAACAAAAATAAAAAAGTATATAAGCTAAATGCATCTATGATGTGCATTAACTTGTAACCACTGAATGAAGTGTTGGTATCTTGAGGTAGATGTTTTTGATGCCTACTTGTCCAACTATAGGAAAAGTCTCCTCTGTTGGGTATAGCCTCTTGATTTTTACCTTGGAGGATCCCACCATCTTCACAATATGCTGCTTCATGCTCTTAGCATCCCCAAAAAATTTTTGTGAGCACTCTCCTACACTATCATAGGAATATGGTGATTGTGACCTTCCCAGATGTGCCTTTTTTGTAGTTGAATACGACTTCTCAATCCCCTTTGAAGGGTCCTGAACACAAGTGGTAGCAAAAAAATGCTTGTTCCATTGCTTGGATAGCTACTCATGATCCTGCACAACCCAATGTCCATTGTCCCTAATCACTAGGAACTCCACAAGCCTTCATAGGTAGGCTACATAGAATGTGAAGTGAAAGTGAGATCTTGCATGGATGTTGTGGCAAAGTTTGATGATATCTACCTGTAACTCAGTAGTGATAGAAGAGGCCCAGTTAAACTTGATGTCCTCCTCTATAACCTCCTACATCACTCGCACCTTGTCTACTCTAAGGACCTTTCCTTGGGAGAGTAGCTTACGAAAAGTGTGGGTAGAGAAAAGATGGTCAAGCCTTTGAACCTTAGGCACATGCACATTCCAAATCACAATACCTTTATGAGAGCGAGTGGTCCCTAGCCACTTCTCAATCTCCTTTCTCCAATCTACCTCTAGGTTGGGCTTTTCAATGATTAATGGGCCCATAGAGGAAAGACCAAAGAAGTCAAGAAAGAAGGCATTGTTGAGGTCCAAGACTACACTCACTCCATGCATGCGAGTAACAAATCAGTGGGCATCACAATTGAAGGAGTCAACGATGGTCAGCATCTCGACCATTGGTGTGCTTGGGTTGAGGGCCAAGAAAAGGTTTATCAACCCAAAATGCATAAGCCAACTAGTTAGAACCTCTGAGGCTTGATAGCATAGGCACTCTTGTGCCCCCTCTACATCACCATACTTCATAATGAGGGTGGCCTCATTACGGCTAGTGGTGACCACTGTTACCTCTCCCGAAGCAACAACAACTATAACATAGGCAAACATAGTGTTAGCACTATGTAATCAATGCATGTGTGAGAAGAAGAAATAAGAGCCAAGCCAACAAAGTGGATACTCATGTGGAACAAATAGTGTGCATGATGCAAGTTGTGACACAACAAGCTCTCTAAAGATGGGCTTACTACTAGTCCATCCCTTGTCAAGCCAATCGTAGGTCTGGCACTGCTCAAATGCCTTCAAGTATCGGGTGGGCTAGTTGTCTAACTCCTCTCCCACCTATTCAATAATTTCCTCTCAAAAGCTTGGACTAGGTAAAAACACCTATAGCGTGGTACGGGTCAAAGCCAAAGCTCCTATCTCATTGTGGAGTCCTTCATCAAAAACTTTAAATTTGGCATTGGACATCCATAGTCAATAGTTAGCAAATCTAGCATGGATAATGAGAGTGAGATATAACAAAAAGTAATAGTACTTACCCTCTAGCATAATATACAATCCCAGGTGGATCCTAGAAGATTGTATGCACATGCATGATAATGAAAAGGGTATTTCTCTTATTATAACAAGAGAACTCTAGCATGCTCCAGATCTTGGCTAAGGGACGTATGCTCCTAGGGCCTAGTCTCAAGCCACCTACTCAATCACCACTAGTCACGGGCTCATCGAACATGAATAGTAATATGTCATAGTTTACCCCAGCCAACAACATCTCGGTGATAGCACTTGTAGCCTCCACTACCACATGTGATCACATGATCACACTAAAGTGTTGCAACAAGTAAGCTAGGAATTCTCTTGCTCCTGGTCGAAACCACACCGCCTGATGGCCCCAACTTCATGTCGGGTGTAGGCGTGTTGGGTATGGGTTGGCTGATGTAAGATAGGATGTTGATGAGCTCCACAACCACAAAGATAGGTTTCAGTAGCACCCTGCAATTGCAAAACAATAAACAAATGTAGTGTTAGCACATAATAGATTGCATTTTGGCATAAAGTATTCGCTTAGAAAAATTAGCAAATCAAGCTTATAATAGCATAACTTAGAAATGTATCTTTATGGTCCCCCATGGGGCCCCACAGGCATAGGAAATCAATACATATTTGATGTGCCTCATGCTCATTAGGGTACAAAAATAACGTAGCATTAGCATTTTACTTTACATTCATACTATTTAGACCAACGCAGTATACATGTTCTAATATTTGTATGTCCAACTCACAAGATTAGTATTTAGCATTCATGCATTTAGCATTTTATTTCACATAAGGCATTTGCACCATTTGCATTTTTGCACTTGACATCTTCTGCATTTGGTATTCTAGTTTTGTACTTCTTCTTCAAATTTTCTTAAAATTTTTCTAACTTTGGGTGATGTAGCAAGATATCCAAGAAAAAAATATAATTATCTACTACACTCCCTAAGGAGTGTATCTAAGAAATTGCTAAATTTTTCTAACTATCTGCTACACTTCCCAAGGGGGACATGGCCCCAAAACAAGCCAAAAATTGACAAAAAAATTCTAACTAATGAGAGTGTAGCATCTTGTTGCATTTGAGACAATTGTTGGCTATGCTCCCTATGGAGCATAGCTACCAGCACTTGAGCCCCCATTGTCATGTCTCCATCACTATGCTGCCCAGTGCCATTGTGCATTAATAACATGTGCTAGGGTACTTGCCATGGTCATGGCCTAGGTAATCTCCCTAGCCCCATTCACCCCGTCACCACAATCATTGCCCTTGTGGCTATGCTGTCATCCCTTCCCTTGATCTTATGGCTTTCTCCTCATGTATCCCTACAATGCCCAAAATTCCCTTTTGCCTTCACCCTACATTGTCCCCACATCACAAAATCAGCAAAGGTAGAATCTTATCCCCTTGTCATGGCCATGTTAGTCATAGCCCTTGCCCCAATATGCTAATCACCCTTACCCATGCACAAAATAAAAGAAAGAAGAGGAAGGGACAAAGAAACCCTAGCCATGCACACCTTGGCTGCGATCATGTTTGTCCCATTCTATGCCTTCCACATGGTCTAGTTCCAAAGAGAGAAATCCTAGTCCACTACTAGGATAAAACCCTTGTTTCTTTTTCCTCTCCCTCATCCCCATGTGCCACATCCCTTAAACATACCAAATCCCTTGTAACCCATGCGTTGTCCCTTGTTCCATTCACTACAAACAATTAACGCAGATAATCATAATAAACTGACATATTAATAGAGATAAAGATCCACAACCTACATGTGCATTTTCTCCTCCTGGTCATGGCTTCCAAGGTGGCTAGGATGGTAATGGTCCCTACCAAGGTAGGTCACCCCATGACCTAAATCCCAACGCAAGAAAGAAAAGCCAAAATGCGAAGAAATATGGTACAAAAGGGATAAGTGTAGCAAGTGTACTTGGTAGCTAGCAGTTCTCTCCTCTCCTCCACCTGCACTCATGGCAGGCATTGTAGGGTTTGCCTCACCTCTTCCACATTGGCAAGTCTGTGATGTTCACAGTCACTGGGGTGCATCATCCTGGTGCTGTTCTTTGGTCACTGCACTTCACTTGCTATACTTTGGCTATCACTTCAAACTATACTACGCTCTATAACTCCTTGTTTATAATTTGAAAAGTGATAATTTACCCTCAGTAAATCATGCATATATACCCCCTAGATAATTAAATATGCTACCTACCACACTAGCACTTGTACACTTAGGCAAACTTTTCAAATTTCTTGTGGAGCATAGCAAGAGGGGGCAAGTGTAGTAAGGGGTGAGCGTAGCAGCTAGAGTTAAAAAAAATTCTAACTTTTTCTAACAATCCCATACTTAGAAAATTTCTGAGATTTTTCTAGTTGTCCAATGAACGTGTAGCCCAATCCCACGACCCAAACACTCTTTGCTTGGCTTGAACTTGCACAAATCATGGTATGCTAAGACCTTAAACTTTCAAATCACGGTATGATAAGATCTTAAACTGGCAAATCATAGCCTACTGAGGCCTAAAATCAGTTCTCATGCTTGTCTTTCCAATGTCTACTTTTACATGTTTAGGCAATTATTAATTGCATTGCTTTCTTCATGATTATGCATTTTGACTCTATTAAGACAGGTGTAGCTTGATGTTCCTTCTAGTTGTTTTGTAGGATATGTCGCAGGATTATAGCATGAGTGCATATGAGTCTCTTCATTTACCTCTGGTTCTCACTAGACCTCATGGTGATCTCATCCGATGCATCGATCCCGAATGCCTAGACCTTGAGCCCATGGTCCGTGATGACTACGTAACATCTGTAGAGGCACTGCTAGATTGTCTTGACCATCTAGTTAGGGCTTTTGACCTAGAGGTAGGTGATGTCACTGAGGATTTCCTTGTTGAAGTCCCTATAGTGATACTCAGAGGTAAGGCCAAAACACTAAAACTTAGTTTCTTATTAGAGCCTCAACATGTCCAAACCATTGCAAAGACACTCAACGACAACATCAAGGCATTTGCATGATCCTACAAGGACATGCTAGGCCTAGATCCTTACATGGTGCAATATATTATCATTCTCGATTCCTACATAAAACTAGTTAAACAAAAAGCTTGTAAGGTTAGGCCTGAGGTGGCATTGGCAATCCGTAATGAAATCACCAAGCTTTACAAGGCTGGTTTCATCTAGGCCATTGACTATGTAGACTAGGTCTCCAACATCGTGGTTGTGCCTAAGAAAAATGAAAGCATATGCATTTGCATTGACTTTTGGGACCTAAACAAAGTGACCATGAAAGATGTCTTTCCTTTACCTACTATCAATCAATTGATTGATATCATGGCTGGTCATGCTTTGCTGTCCTTTATGGATAGGTTCTTTGGTTACAACTAGATTCGAATCAACCTAGAGCACTAACTCAATACCACTTTCATGACCCCCTAGGGAACATTTTGCTATACAATGATGCCTTTCAAACTAAAGAATGCAAGAGCAACCTACCAACATGCAATGACGTACATCTTTAGTAACTACTTGTGAGACTTGCTTAATGACTACATTGATGACATAGCAGTTAAGTCAAAAATGGAAAATGATCATGCAAATGACTTAGAACACACACTCAAACACTACCTTAGACATGACCTTAGGCTAAATCCTAGGAAGTGTATCTTCAGTGTTAGGATAGGTCACATGATAGGTTTCATGGTATTAGAAACATGCATATGCATAGACCCCAATAAGGTTAAGGCCATCATCAACGTAGCACCACCAACTAACCTACAAGGTTGACTAATAAGCTACAGCCAATGCAACATTTGCACGGTTGACATCAGTTTCTTGCATGATTGACTGATAAGCTACAACCAATGCAACATTTGCTCAAAAAGGGAGTTTACTTTGAGTGAATAGCTCAATGTCAAGAGGCATTCAAGAACCTCAAACATAAGCTAGCTTAGCTTACAGCTATTTACCCTCCACAAGAAGCTAGAGCCTTTTACATCTACCTTGAAACTTCTGACATGTCCATCACTTTTCTACTTTGTCAAAAGTGAGATGATGGTTCAAAGGTTCCTATATATTACCTAAGCCATGCATTAGTGGCCCATAAAGCAAAATGCAATGATGTGAAAAAGAACTACCTTGCCTTAGTCTTTGCACTTAAGAAGTGGAGGCGTTATCTCTTTCTTAGCTAGGTAAACATCATCTGCAAAAGCAATGTACTCCAGGCGATCACAAAGAACATCTACAAGAGTAGCCAAATTACACGATGGAAAGCAATAACTATAGAGTTTGACTTGCATTACATAGCACAAGCATCAATTATAGATCAAGCAATAGTCACACAACTCATGACTTCACCAATAAATGATTAAGCAACTATAGATCCAGAGTTTCTAGATGAGCATATTAGTAGTATAAGCCAAGTACTTGCCAACTTTGAGTTAATTCTACACTTCAATGATGCTTGAACCTCTCAAGGGGGTAGTGCTGCTATAATAATCACATTTCCATATGGGGAAATATGATCCTTCACTTATCATTTTACATTTTCTTGCACTAACACTATGGTAGAGTATGAAGGTCTCCTTAGAGGTCTTATAGTAGCCTATGACCTAGGAATTCGAAACCTAGTGATTTGAGGTGATTTGCAGCTAGTCATCAACCAAGTCATAGAGGTTTATGCTTGTAAAGAATAGCATTTACAACCTTATTGTGACTTGGTGAAGCACTTTCTTCAATGTTTTGCAATTGTAGATATCCAACACATCCCCTGCAATGAGAATGCCATCGCTAACACATTAGCAACATTAGCTTTAAGCATTGCACCAAACATGTTTCATGCCTTACCTACCTTAGTAATGGATTGCACCAAACCTATCATGCAAGTAACTAACATTGCATCCATTTCCACAATAAGTAAAACACATGCATGAGAGTGGTATGATGACATCAAGTCATACCTTGAACATGGTGAGCCTCTACAACATTTGACCATTGCTCAAAAAGATGCAATGTGAAAATGATTGTGGTAGTATGTCCTCATAAGTGATAGCACACTATGTCACAAATCCTATGATGGCATACTACTAACCTACATCAGTGATGGTGAAGCACAAATAATCGTTGATCAAGTCCACAAGGGACTATGTGGAGGCCACATAGCACCTACGAAAATGCCATAAAAAATTAGACGCTTAGGCTACTATTGGCCTTACATGGAGTGCAATTGCATTTTCAAGGTTAAGACATGTGATGTGTGTCAACGACATTACAATTTAATGCATGTGCCACCCATTGAGCTGCACACCATGTAGATCATGTGGTCATTCCAATGTTGGGGATTGGATATCATAAGGCCCATCATGCCTAAATCCTCTGCAGGACATAGATTTATCATAATCACAATTGAATATTTTACTAAGTGGGTTAAAGCCATTCCCCTTAGGAGGACCACATCATAGCAAGTTTTTAAATTCATCCTTGATAATATAGTGACTTGATTTTTGTCTACCCATGACCCTAGCATAGACAATGGACCACAATTTAGTAGTGCAAAAACCAAAGGCTTTTGCGAATACCTTAGCTTCAAGAATTCCTTTTTGTTGCCATACTACCTACAGGAAAATGACCAGGTGAAGGCCACAAACAAGGTCATCGTCAAGATTTTGAAGAAGATGCTTAGCAGTAGCAAACGATGATGGCATGAGCAGCTAGTCTACACACTATGGGCCTACTGCACAACATGTAGAACAATAATAGGTAAGATGCCATATAGCCTTGTATATGGGTCTGAAGCAGTTTTGCCTCTTGAACTATAGGTTCCATTGCTTTGTGTGATCCTCTTAAGCTTCATCAATGAGGCCCAAAACAATGAGTTGAGAGACATTAACCTCAACTCTATAGAGGAAAAGTGCATGTATATGCTTAATTGCATTGAAAAATATCCAAAGAAGAAACAAAAAAAGTGCCATCACAATCAGCACCAGTGCCAGATCAAGGAAGGGGACCTAGTCCTTAAGGCCATTTGCGAACTCATAGTTAACTTCTGAACTAACTAGGAAGGGCTTTTCTTGGTAATTAAGGCTTATAACAATAGAGCATTCAAGCTTGCTGATCTAGATGATAATGAGCTTGCCAATTTAATCAACCATTCATACTTGAATCCATACTAGACTTGACATGCAATGCCACATCAATGACAAAACAAGGTAAGCAATAGTCTACTATGACTATAAACTAGCAGAGCATAGTCTGCTACGACTATAAACTAGCATAGCATAGTCCACTATGACTATAAAATGGCACAACATAGTCTACTATGAATATAAACTGGCACAACATAGTCCGCTATGAGTATAAATTGGTACAATTTGTCCTTGAGTTATGACACTAAACTGGCATCTACAGCAAGTCCACTATGACTTTAAACTGGCACCAACCATCCTTGCATCATGATGATAAACTAGCATAACATCCACCATTTGCTATGACATTAAATTAGGACACAACATTCTACTAGGACTATAAACTAGCACATCATAGTTTGCTAGGACCTTAAAATGGCACATCATGATCTACCAAGACCTTAAATTGGGTTTGTAGTTTAGCATGCATAGCTTAATACACACAGTTCTATGGACAAGTGAGTGTAAATAATTCCAATCTTTCATCATCCACCCATGCCTTATGGGCAAAGTGGGATGGGACATTGCAGAATGGAGTCCACGCCATCGAGAAAATACCTCTAGAACATTTGTAGTGTCACTGCCCTTGGCATTTTACTAATCCTCTAGAAATGCCCTTGGGCATTTTTTTGACCTTTCGGAGTTACCGCCATCACTGCTAGTAGTACCACCCAAGCTATGCCAACACCATCATCAACCTTGGATGTTTCATCAGTGGTTGGGGCTCTCACCATTTGCACCACCCGTAGGAGTCTTGGCAATACTATGGCCCAACCATAGCACTACCAAAATTTAGCTATCACCATTGCTTGGGCTTAGAAGTACATCTAGCACCATGGCTTCCCACCATCCTATTGGATTTCTAAGCTCCCATCCTTGGTGTGGAGTCTTGAGCACCTACATTGTCATCACCTTTGACCACCTTGTTGGCCTCCCTTGGGTGCTTGCTTTTGGTGTGGTTGTTGAAGCTTTTGCAGCCTTTTGGCTCTAGCATCCACACTGGCCTTCCTACTTTGGCACTACAAACTATTACAAATGGTCTAGCACTCATGGCACTTGTAGTACCCTCGAAACCAATAGTTTGCTTTTATCTCTCATATTGTGTGGTTGTTTCTTGTTTCCTTTATGTTGTGTTTGTAGGAAGAAGCCCAAAAGGTAGTTGTTTGAAGGCACAGTTCATTGTAGTGGCAAGGCACCACATTGCTTCGATGTCCTTGGTTGGAATCACCAAGATGATCGAGAGTGCACACCCTTCTACCTTACACTTTCTAGCTTTCCCTGCAAGCTTCTTTAATGCATATGACACCCTTCTTTCAGTTGACCATAGAACCCATGATAGACATAATGCAACTCATTCAATGGGAAGCCTCTGTGGGTTGGTCAGAGCCCAAGCAAATGTAATGCAACTCATCCTGGGGAGGAAACACCTATCCTACAGGCACAACATGGTTATCTCTAAGTGAAGCTTGTCAAGTGGACACAGTCCACTTGATGATAAGCATCTTGTAGCTAGCATTCCATAAAAAAATGTAGTAGACAAAACATATCCCTAAGAAAAATCTAGCAAAGCTACAATTTCACAACTGTTCCAACCTTGAATTTGCAACGGCCTTCTCATAAGCACTCTGACGAGAGGCCAACATGTCAATGGTAAGCTAGTCTAGTGCTATGGGTAAAGGCTCTCTCACAAGCACTCAAACGAGAGGCCATTGTTTGGCAACAAGCCACCCTGGTACCATGATCATAGCCAGTCATGTTGACTCTACATCTGGCAGCATGATACATCGTTTGCATCTCATTCCTTCTTGCTATCTCCAATTCAATTTCCCTACATCCATTACCTACACCATACCATTTCCTTTAGCACTCTTGAGCCTAATGAATCATCATCCAATCAGGTACTGATGAGTGATGTTGGTGCTATGTTTGCTATGGTGTTTTGGGTTCTTTATTGATGTCTCTTGGGCCACTCCTCCAAACATCGACAAAGAGGAGCTAGTGAAACACCATCAAATTTGGGTAACAACACTACAATAGTAAATTTGTCTAAGTGAAAACTCAAGGAAAATTTTTCTAAGTGTTTGGTCCATGATCCCATTGTTGGGGCTATGCTCTAGAGCATAGCTAGTGTAGCATGCAACACACAACCAGATTTGCAAAATTTTCTAAGTGTCAACAATAGCTACAAAAATTTTCTAAGTGCCTTGTTATGCTTACAACCCTCTTGCTATGCTCTCTAGTGTAGCAAGTGCAGCAGCACTCCGATGGCCAGTCTACACTAGTGTTAAGCCAGAAGTTGCCAAGCTAGCTTAGCATTAAAGAAGCATTTGGTAGATCTAACTCTTGAAGCTATCCTTTCTACTATGCTCTCAAGCATATCTGGAATATCAAGAACAAGGACTATAATTTTTGCTAAATTTTTCTAAGTTTCCATGCTATGCTCTCTAGCATAGTAGCATTGGACTTCAATTTTTGCAAGAATTGCCTAATTGTTGTGCTAAGCTCCAAAGCGTAGCTAGTGTAGCAATAAGAAACTACGTTCAAAAGCTTCTGAAGCTCAGCATAGGCCTTCATTCCTACTCCAACACTCCTCTAGCAAGTAGCATTAGCAACTTTCACTCTTCTTGTACCTCCCTCTATGTCCCAAAATTGTACCTACACTTGATCCCACTTGAAAGAGGGGAGAATGTAGTCTCAGAGCATAGGCTCCAAATTGCACTGTTTTGCACTATTTGTAGGTACGTTGTGGTCTTGGTACATGTAGTCTTAGTAGCATAGTCAGTCTAGTAGTCTCCTAGGGTATAGTGGAGTGTATCAAAGCATAGCACTAGTTTTTCGACTGGGAGCATAGCAAAGGTCAACATAGCCTCACTTACCCCTTTGCCACATGGCACTCAATTTGCACTTTGTGCTAACCCTAAGCCTATAAATACCCTTGCATTACACACTCTAGGGGTTGGTAATTCATTCTAGCAGTAGGTATTTGAAGCATTTGGCTAACAAATCCAAGTAGCAGTTTGCATCTCAGAGTACCACTTGGCACCTAAGGCACCTTGAGCACCTTGTACACTAGAGTGTATCAGCACATTGGCAAGACCTTCGCATCCCACCTAGCATTGTAGCACATCACAAGCTTGTAGGATATCACATCAGCTAGCTTAGTAGGCATGGATCTTGTAGTAGAAATTAGTTTTCACCTCGGGACATCCTAAAGACTCTAGCTATGTTGCTACTTCACCTGTCTATACACCACATAACTTTGTAAAGCTCATTTGTAATTACTATGCTTCCCATATAGGGTGGTATCATCCTATCTTTCTCTTAAACTCCATTAAATTTGAGCATTTTCTTTGATATTTAGCACCACATTTTTACTCTTTCATTATTTTACATACTTTTGCACACTTGTACCACCATTCTTATGCTACAAGACCCCCCTACGCTCAGGCCTAGTTGGCCTCGGTATTGCTGAGAACACCGTTAGTGCTCATGTTTTTGGCTAACCATGCCATCCCTTGGTTGCATCCACCACCCTAGTTGCAACTAGAAAAGTTCCTATTTGATCAACAAAACCATTTATGATAGTCTACCTCTGTTTCCTAGCAAAGGCCCTCATGTGGAGGTAGGGTCGAGGCTATGTGCCCATGAACCCCTTGGTGTTCTAGCCATTGATAGTTTTGGTCATTACAAGTGCCAGAGTGATATAAAATATCTTAGTAACTATGAAAACATATGCTATTTCAATGTCAAACAAAATAAAACCAAGGTAAACCAAGGCTATAATAGGTAGATGAAGACAAATAAGATAGAACTAAGGCCACATAAATTCAAATAAAGATCAAACAAGGTAAAAAAAAAATTGAAGCATAATGAAAGTATGATAACTAAGGTGCAACATGGTCAACTGAGGTTACATTTTTGCAAGTTTTAGGCCTTAGCAGGTCATGTTGTCATTTTAAGGCCTTGGTAGGTCATGGTTACATGGTATTAAATGATGGTCAAACCCCATTTCCAAACACTAACCAAAGGCTAACAAAGATCAAAAGAAGCCATAATAGGGAGAATAAGGTAAATATGATGAAACTAAATTCATGTAGAAACTAAATGAGGTCATTTGATGGTAATAAAGGTCAATAATGCACAACAAGATTAAAACTAATCAAAGCACTAAGAAACAAGGTCAAATCAGTCAGAGTGTAATATATGTGGTAAAACATGGTTAATATTGGTTAAAAAGGGTTAGATCTTACCATTTTTAGGCCTTAGCAGGTCATGGAATAAGGCTACAAAGCTAATAGGTGAGTTTACACACTTGTGAAGGCTATTTCAAGATAAAAAACAAGGTTTTATGTGCATCCACATTGGATTCACATTGAAGCGACACTGGCCAATGTGGATGGGATGACCCCCAATGTGGATGGGATGGTCATGTAATCTTCTAAGTCAATTTTCATTAGTTTTTGAATCTCGATGGCTTGCATGATTAGTGTAGTGTTTTGGGGAAGGATTTTGGTTAATTTTGATGTCAATTTTAATTTTTAAAGCATAGCTCCTATTGAATCCTAGAATTGCCACCCACACTAAAGTAATGCTAGCTAGCATGGCCCCAGTGTGGCTACTAAGGAAAATTGATTCTATGGAATTAAGAGGGTAGAAATCAGTGTTCTACTAGCTTTCCAAGACAATGTAGGATCAAAACTATCAAAATTGATTATTTTGGGGGTCAAACCTTGTAATGGAAGTATGTTTCAAGGTCTTAGCCCTATAGCCACGTTGGCCAATGTGGATGGAGGGGATCTTAGCATGGCTAGCCTAGATTTGGATGATTATAGGGTCAGAACATGGTCAAATTGCAACTAAATCCAAGGTTTTGCAATTGTGTGCTCACCAGTCAAGTTTTAAGGTCATTTGAAGGGTGTTTTGCATGTAAAATTTGGTTGGGCACTTCATCCACACTAGGACCACACTAGCTAGTGTTGCTCTAGTACTCCTTAGAGTGGAAGCATCTAGTTCTTATTTTTGAGGTAAGTTAATCAATTTTTAAGGCTTCTAGGATCAATGGTAGTGATGTTGGAAGTTTTGGCTTAAAAATAACTATGCTTGGTGGCTGTTTGGGCTATGGGATAGTTATACCATCATTAGCCATGTTGGCCATCATTACTTTAGCATGGGTGAGGGGGTGTGGTGGGTTTTAGTGGTTGAAATGAAGTTAAATAATTTTTGATTAATGGCTTTGGGGTTCTAGGCTCTACAAGGCTAGGTTTTTAGCTTTTGGGTGCATCGAAGTGCTGCCAAAAGTGGTAAGGAATCTTACCCATGTTGGAGTCACATTGGCTAGCCTGGCTCAAGTTCCTCTCAATGTGGATACCTTGGGAAATTAAATTTTTGTAGGTTTTGGTAGAAAACTAACCAAGAATTTGAGTTCCAAGGATGATAGATGGTGATAACTGAAATTTGACATCAAAATCGATCAGTTTGAGGGTTTTTTGCTATTTTTTTGCAGTCATCCCCCTTGAGCCACACTAGCTAGTGTGGCTGTAGCATGGATGGAGGGGACATGATAGCTTTTGCCATTTTAAGTCTATTTTAGGGCATCTAATGACTCTAGGAGGCTTTGGCAGGGTTTCATGATCATATGGGTATAATTCAAGGCTATTTTAGATTATGTATTAGGTTTTATAGGCCATCTCCCAGATAACCCGAGTAGGACCCATGTTGGCTAGTGTGGGTGGGGGGTTCCCCCCATCTTGGTGAAGGTATTAGATGTGAATTTCAACTTATATTTTCTTAATTCCTAGCTATCAGAGGCCAAGGAGAGGTGTTAAGGTCATTTGGAAAGGCTACTTTGGGGTACTAATAGGTTTTTGTAGGTCACCCAGGGCACCCACATTGAACCCACATTGGCTAGTATGGGTGGAAGGTTCCCTACTATGGGGAAGGTAGAGGGTATGCAATATGACTTATTTATGGTTATTTTTTGGATGTAAGAGGTTATGGAGAAGTGTTAAGGTAAAAAATTATCAACTAGAAGGTTAATTTTGGTGTTTTAAGATTCTACCCCATCCATCCATGCTAAGGCTATGATAGCTAGTATGGATGGGATGCCCCTTAGCATGGCTCCACAAAATTCCAAGGTTTTTAGCACTTTCGACTAGATTTGACAAGGTTTCAAAGTTGCTGGGTTTATCTAATGGGGTTTTAGGCTTTGTTGGTCAATTTTGAGGTTGAATCAAGGTTTAGTTCATGTATATGAGTGTTATACCCCCTTGAGTAATGCTAGCCAACATGGATGAGGCCTTGCTTAGCATGGTTTCCCAAAGTGGTAAGTTGCATGGAGGGTTCTAGCCCCTCCCAAGGCTTGGGGTTTACTAATGCCAACATTAGCTACTAAATATGGAAAAGGAGGTTCAGGTTTCATGGTTGTGAGGCATGGGAGGCTATGACCCATGCTAGATGTGGGTGAGGGGTGGGGATGGTGGGGGGGANGAAGGAGGTTAGAAAAGGTTTATATGGATTTCACAATGTGTAGTAGAAGTCATGACTAGGTCATACAAGCTAAGGGTTGTATTCTTTTGTTTTAGTGATTGTTTGACCTATTCCATTACATTGAGGAAGTATTTATTGTTGGATGTAGAATTTTTATTCTTGAGTTCCTCCATACAACCCAAAATGGAGACTTTGTGTGGCATAGCCTCTTTTCCTTTCCCTTGGCATTTAGGGTTCTCTTGTGGTGTATTGGTTGAAGTAGCTTGGGAAGTAGAGGTCATGGAAATAGATGAGATGGGAGTGGGCTTTGGCGGGCCCACTTCCTTCCATGCCTTAGCTTACTTATCATTTTTTTGTTTAGGCTTTTGTGTAAGCTTCTTTTGTTGCTTAGTTGGAACCTTCTAATTATCATTGATTATTTGAGAGGAAGAAGCTATTGCATTGGCCACCACAAGGGATTGTTGTTTACTAGTATGAATGGACTTGATTGTAATGAGAGGGGGAGGTGCTTTGATTAGGAAAGGCTCTTTGGAGGATCCTTACAATAAAGGGGGGCTTGAACTAGTGGAAGTTGAAGGGCCCCTTTTGTTATGAAAAGATACCTAAATAACAAACGGTTTTCTCATAGGCCTTTGATCGTTGTTGACATTGAAAATTGCTATGGTATACGAGTTGTTATTGGAATTTAATGGATTCTTATATGCATGTAGCAACTAGTTTTGAGGCCTAACTAGGTTGGAGGTAACAAGCACTAGCTCATCTTTTTCTATCATCTTTTGTAGGTCATCTATTAGCACTAGGCAAAAGTCAGTATCATGACTTGGCAACTAGTGATAATGATAGAATTGGTCATGTTTAAAATATCTAGGCCCTAGAAGTTCATCTTTGATTGGATGAATGAAATCTTTGGCTATCTCACATAGCCTATCATTCCTCTTACAAGCATTTTCATCATCTGTTTATACAGTATCTTTCCACTCTTTAATAGTTGGTCTAGGAGTTCTAATGCATTTAAGGGTAACCTAATATACCTTGATTAGTATTTTTGTTTGAAGTTAGGCCTAGTAGTGGTCAATGAAAAGGCCTATAGACATTTGAAGGATGGTTGTTATTGTTGGAAAGGGCCTTGGATTTATTTGTTCTTGATCCTTGGATGGTTGTTTTGCTCTCTTTTTCCATAGTGGCCATCACTATGTTGTTTTACCTCCCCTCTCCTTGTTATTTCATGCATGTTGGTTCTTATATGTCATGTAGGTAGGGTCATGGCTAGCTTCCACAACATCCTCTAAGTTATTAGTTTAGGAGAAGGCCTAACTGAGTGACTATGGATCTAGATAGAATATTTTCAACTTGATGAAGTCCTTAACCATCCCTTGAAGAAAGCTAGAAGGTGAGTTTTAGCTATTGGTTTTGAAATTATTTTGAGTAAATAATTCCATCATTGGATGAATTTTTGGACTGGTTCAAGGGGTCCTTACTTGACCTTCATCAATTAGTCAGGGATTGTATCAGGTTTCAATTTGTACTTGAAATGGTTAACGAATTGTAAAATTAGATCTTCTAATGAGGATATAGATCTTCTTGGTAAGTCATGGTACTAATCTAGATCTTTTCTCATAAGATACATAGGGAAGATTCTCATTATTGTATGCGATGGGGCTTACAGTAATAAGCACTTAGAGTGGAAGGTTAAAAGGTGTGAGTTGGGGTTACCTTCGCTGTTGTACTTGGTAAATTGTGGTATGGGGACACTTGGGGGAGGAGTCACTTTTGGGATTGTAGGACTAATAGGATCATCTTGATAGAAATCCATGATTTTAATGGTCTAAGATGTGGAGGCCTTGAGCCTTTGCAACTCTTTCGTTAAGTCCTTGATCATCTAGAAAGCTTGATATAGTCCTTGAGGTGGCCTCGTGGATTATGGGGTTTACATAAAAGGTTACAATATAAGTTGGGAGGGTTGTGTTCTTACAATAGGTTGTGGCATCGAGGTGAGAGGTTTGATCAACATGGTTGTAGGTGGGTTGAATAATGAAAAAGAGGTTTGTGTTAGTATCTAAGGCACAAAGGGGCAAAGGGGGTGTGTGAACCTTAGGTTACTTGAGTACCCACTGTGGACCCCATATGGATGGAAGAAGGATTAGTGGTGGTGACAACCATTGATGATGGCCGCATAGATCATGGTTGAGTGGAAAAAGACATGGAATAGTGGATGGTTGTTGACTATGGCACCGACTATGTTTGGTGCATTGCTATAATTTGAATTGGCCCAAACATGGTTGGGTAGGAAGTTGAGGAGGACTGAGGGATCTATCCTATGAAAGAGGTGAGGAGGGTTGAGGTAGGCATTTTGACTTTGGGGATCAATTTTTAGAAGAGTTTCTTGTGAGATTCTCATTTGGACTCAGCCCCAAACTCATCCTCTTCTTCTTGCTACTCATCCAAGCTAGCCTTCTTATCCTTTTCATCCATCTTAATTAATTAGGATAGGATGCACACATAGGTTTTGGTCAAGGGTATTTTATCATATGGGAAATTTATGTATTCCTTCCTGTTGTGGTGGATGAGCTCATACTCCCTTTTTGCTGCTACTTTCATTCTTGGAATTAACATACTAGCCAAAATTTTGGCATAAACAAAGTTGTAATGATCTTCATTTATAACTAAATATTTTGGGCTTTGCCTTCTAGGCCTTACAGGGTCCTTAGGATCATAGACCCTCATAGCCTATTAGCTGGATGCTATTTTGGTGAAGTTGAAAAGCAAAAGAGTTGATTGGCTAAATGCCATGTTGATAAATGTTAAAGTTGGCCTAATAAAAATGTGTAAATAATTGATGAAATAAAAATTCTAGCAAATGAAATTTTTAAAATGCAAAATGGGGTATGGTTATCAAGGTGTTATACACTACAACTATAAAATACAATGTAGTTTGTAATAAAATGAGGTATACCCTTGGGAAAAAACACAAAGGTTTTATGTCAAACTCCCACCACACTAGGCTTTGTAGTAGTACCCACATTGGATGTAAAAAGGGAGGAAGAAGAAAGGGGGTAAGATAAAAAATCTTACATCTTCCTCCATAGCATTGGGGGTGTTTCCCCTTTGTAGGTTGTATGGCTATTGCCCAAAAATAAGATGAGAAGATTTTGATTTTTCAAGATGTGGTAAATGTTTTGGTTGGGTGTCAATTTTGGTCTTGTTGGAAAATTTTTATAGTAGAGGAGGGTAAGGTTTTGGGTGGAACACCCACACTAGCTTTGAAATGTCCAACAACTATTGTGAAAATTTCCTAAATTCCAAATCACCTACAACCTCAACACTATGTTTTGGTGGTAGGGAGATGGGTGGCAATGTTGGTTTTGTGGTAGAAAAATATTTATAAAAGTTCAAGGTGTTTTATGCAATTTTAATAGGTTTTTGATTTTTTGCAGACAATGTTGCTATTGTGGCCAATAGGATTGGACGTAGAACTTAGGTAGAGGCCCTCCTTCTAGTGCTAGAAAACTATAGTGACTAGAAATTTGGTTGTTGAAAAAAAAACCAAAGATCCTAGCTGAGACAACTTTAATCCTATCCCTCATGGGCCTTCAAAAAATAGAATTTGAGGTACCTTGGATGGTCTTGTCGATCACCCATGGACTTACTTACAAAGTGTTAATAAGGATAGTAGAGTAAAAAAATGCAATGTAGATTTGAAAATAAATGCACAAAATAGACACAAATATATGGTATTTTGCACAAAAATTGGAACTATAAATTTTATTATAATATAATAAGGAAAGTTCAAGGTGTGTACAAGTGATACCTAAGGAATCAAAAAGGGTTCACTTCATAGGGGGTTTGGAATTTGTTAAAGTTGGTGGCCTTGGATACCACAATCAACTCCACGATCTAGATGCTCCAAAACTCATGAAACTATGAAACTCGGCTACACTTATTACCAAATCTACAATGTTGGTGGTGCATGAGGGTGATATGTGTGGGGGTTTTGGATTTCCAAGAAGAGGCATGCTAGTACTCTTGATGCCCAAGTTGTTTCATGTTATAAGGTTTAGGGTTTAGGATTTAGGATTTAGGGATTTATGGTTTAGGGATTTAGGGTTGAGGATAAGGGGTTTAGGGTTTATCTTTAGGGTCTACAGTTTAGGGATCTAGGGTTGTAGGGTTTAGGGTTGAAGGTTTCTAGGGTTTAGGGTTCTACGGTTCTATGGTTTAGGATTCTAGAATTTTAGGAATTATTGTTTAGGGTTTAGCATTAGGGTTCTTAGGGTTTAGGGTTTTAGGGTTTAGTGTTTAGGGTTTAGGGTTCATTGTTCAGGGTTCATGGTTTAGGATTATGTATTTAGGGTTTATGGTTCTAGGATTTAGGGTTTATGTTTTAGGGATTAGGGTTTATGGATAAGGGTTTTTAGGGTTTAGGATTTAGGGTTCATGGTGTAAGCTTAGGGTTCAGGGTGCAAGATGTAGGGTTTAGGGTTTTAGGATTCAAGGTTTAGAGTTTTGGCATTTAGGATTCAAGGTTTAGGTTTAACAGTATAGGGTTCTTAGGGTTCATGGTTCTTAGGGTTTAGGATTCTTAAGGCTAAAGGTGTACGGTTCAAGGTGCAAGGCTTAGGGTTCTATGGTTTAGGCTTGAGGGCTTAAGGTTAAGGATTCATGGTTTAGGATTTTATGGTTCATAGTTTAGAATGTATGTTCTTAGGGTTTAGGGTTTAAGGTGTAGGATTCATGTTTTAGGGTTTAAGGTTTAGGGTTCAAGGTGTATGTGTTAGGGGTTTGGGATTTAGGGTTTATGTTTTTAGGGGTTTTTAGGATTTAGGGGTTTAGGATTCAGGTTTAGGATTTAGGGTTGAGGGTTCTGGAATTTTAGGGTTTAGGGTTCTAGGGTTTATTGTTTAGGGTTCTATGGTTTTTAGTATTCTAGGGTTTAGGATTTAGGGGTTCAATGTTTAGGTTTTAGGGTTTTAGGATTCATGATTCTTAGGGTTTAGGATTTATTATTTAAAGCTAGAAAGTTAGAAAGTAAAAAATTAAAAAGTTGAAAGTTAAAATTTAAAACGTTAAAAGTAAAAAGTAGAAAGTCAAAACTAAAACATAAAAATTTAAAAAGTAACAGGTTAAAAATTTTAAAATTTTAAAAGTTAAAAGTTAAAAAAAAGTATTGCACGTTGCTTATTGATATCTTGAATTATTTAGAATGTAACAGTAAATAACAACAAATAGGATTACAACATGAAGAATAAAGTTGGTGAAGTAAAGCACTTTCAGGGAATTGCACCTCTCATTTGCACTTATCAAAGTTACACTAGCTCTAAATCTTCTGTTTATCACCTTTTGATTGCACAAACTTGAGATGTGAAAAATTTGAAATGATATGTTATTTTTATTACATTTGGAATGTAGGCGCATGATATTTTTTGAAATGTCATGTCTTATCACTAAATTAAAATCCTAGCTTTAACAAATAATAAAATAATTATAAGTTCCCATGGGAAACTTATAAATTAAAATTATTCTAAGCTCCTATTGGAAAATTTGAAAATAATGGACCCCATATGTTCTAAAAGATATGAGGGTGGGTTATAATAGAACTAGAAATGCAAAGAAAATCCATTAAATTGCTAAATTGGAATTCATCCATGTAGGATAGCAAATTTTGGTGAGAAAGGTTTTGAGACATCTTTGAATTCTCTAACAAATAACTAGAAGATCATCATCTTTGATTCTAGGGATATTTTGGCAAGCCATGAGAATAGGGTTTAGGGTTCATGGTTCAAGGTTTAGGGTTTATGGATTCATAATGTTAAAGGTTTAGGGTTTAGTTTTAAGGGTTTATGGTTCAAGGATTAGGGTTTAGTGTTTAGGGTTTAGACTTCTGGGTTTAGGGGTTCTTAGAGTTTAGGATTGAGGTTTTATGATTTATGGTTTAGGGTTTATGGGTCTAGGGGTTTAGGGTTCAGGGTTTTAGTAATTTTGTGCTTAGGGTTTTAGGGGTTTAGGATTTAGGATTTTTAGTGGTTTTAGGGTGTAGTGTGTAGGGTTTAGATTTCAGGGTTTAGGGTTAGAAGTTCAGGGTTTATGGTTTAGGGTTTTAGGACTTAGGATTCTAAGGTTCAAGGTTTAGGATTGAGGGTTAAGGACTAAGGATTATAGGGTTTAGGGTGCTTAGGATTTAGGGTTTTTAGGATTTAGTGTAAAGGGTTTAGGGTTTTAGGGTTCAAGGTTGAGGGTTGAGGGTTTTAGGATTCAAGGTTCTAGGGTTCAGAGTTTAGGGTTTATGGGATTAGGATTTAGGATGTAGGGTTTAAATTTTAGATTTTAGGATTTATGTTTTAGGTTTTTAGGATTTTAGAATTCAGGGTTTTAGGGTTTAGGATTCGGGTTTTATGGTTCTTAGGATTTAGGGTTCAAGGTAGGGGGTTCATGGTTGAGGTTTTAGGGTTTTGAGTTTTAGGTTTAGGGGTTTTAGGTTTTAGATTGAGGGTTAAAGGTTTAGGCTTTTAGGGATCATGGTTGAGCATCTAGGATTTAGGATTTTTAGGATTTAGGAGTTTAGGATTTACGATTGTAGAAATCAAGGTTTAGGGTTTGATGAATCATTCTTTAATCTACTCCAATATTAGATATCTTATATTGAAGCCTTGATGTTGGATACTTGATGTTAGAGCCCACGACATGATGTCGAATATCCAATTTCATAGGGTATATGATAGCCTATAAATATAATGCTTGGGCATAGGATTTCATAATAGTTTTTGTCATAGTATAGAAGAGATCTTGTAGTTTGTTTTCCCTAGAGTTAGAATATTTTTTGAGTGCCTGCAATTGGAGTCTAAGTATATATGGATATTTGTTCGAGTAGTGATGTACTTGAGCACAGTGATATGATAGAAATAAAGATGAACCCTTTTGATCATCCTTGCAATACTAAGAATAGATTAATGTTTCTGTGATGTGTTTAATATTCATGCACTTTACTTTAATGCACTTTTATTAAGTAATTAATTGTTAGTTGTTAATGAACACAAGCACGACCACTTCAAGCATACATGTAGCACTTGGTAACCCATTAATACTTAACATTTAGTAATCTAGTAGTGCTATACACATTTAGAATGTGTCCAAGGAGTGGGAATGGGTACTTGTGTTAGGTTAGCTAGGAAATAGTATAATTAGATATTAAATTCCTCTACCTTTCATTCTTTTTCTAGGCAATTACACTTATGAAATATAAAATGATAAAATTCATATACCTTGCCCTTAACCATATAATTGTGCCTCATGAGGAGAACTACGAAGATAATGATCATTCCAATTAGATTTCATGTCTTAGAACCAATGTACTTGAGAACTTAAGTGTTGGCGACCGTTTGGGACGCGACCGCCAACGAGTGTCCTCGAACAAGATTTAGGTGCCTGCTGGTCTCTGGCAACACCAAGGCCCAGATAACTCCAAATAAACTTAGTAGTTAATGTGAGTATGTGTATGTGCTGTTGCGGCGTGTGGTTGTGTAAAATGTAACAATTGCGTTATGTGTGAACTACAAATGACTTACTTTAAAGAGATTCAGCCAACTTTGCCAAGTACTGTGAGTTCTTGAAAATTTTCTATTTTGTTCAACTGCCTAGTCTACGTGGTCCTTATAATACCTACTTGTAACAAATAAAATTTTGCAAAAACATTTGAGCACAACTCCGCAATCTACTCCTAATTTTCCCCAGAGAAAGAGATAGTTCCACAAGAAAACTAGAAATAGAGCAAGATTCGATGGAAATAAGCAGAAAAGAAAAGAAAGCAGATTTGTGTAGACCTCAAATATTTAAACAAGGTAAAATGACACGAGTAAACACTTCGCAATAAAGCTATCCCAAATTCAATATCTACGAATTGTTCAAACTTCCAAGGCTCAAACAAGCAATATCTTCAAGACAATCCTATTATGCTACCAAAAATTGCTGCGTAAACTACCACGTACGAGACTCCATTTTGACTAGATAATAGATGTCAACGATTGCATTCAAACAGAACCTTTAAAAGACTTGACAATTTCTGATTGAAATACCACGAGAATTCACTTTAAAGATAAAAAGAAGCTATTCTGGTCCCATCAAAATACCAAAGATTTTCTGAACCCTCTCGACTACTGAATTGTTCAACGGCGTGACTACAAACAGAGGCTCTCTTACAACAATCCCAATAGCAGTTCCCACACGTTGCACAATAACGAAATTTACTACTAAAATGCTCTTAAGGCTTTTAAACACAAGCGCTTCTATGGCAAAATTTTAATAGAAATTTCTATCGGGCAACAAGAACAATAAGAGCAATCTAAAAATCCCAAAATTACTTGCCAAGGATGATACTATCTAAACCACTAGCTAAGCAATTTAAACAAAACAAAAAATGAAATGCATAACTCACAGGACCATGACAAAGAGGCTGAAATCTTTATTCTAGCAAGCCATCTTGCAAACAATCTTCTTTACAAATCTTCTTTGATCCCAAGTGTGAGAAGTGATGATGATATCCCCTAATGTCCCAATATTCTCCCTCTCCCCCAATGTCCCCTGAAGCCTTTTTATAGGGTTCCAAGGTAGGTAGGGAAGTTACATATTCAAAAATATCTCACCTAACTTCTCTCCCAAGTAACCTGGCCAACCAATTAGGAGATTACTTGCCCAACAAGTTAGGAGGTTACTTGCCCAACAAGTTAGGTAAGTTACAACAATTTTGGGTGGTTTCAACCACCAAAGAGATAAAAATGCTACAATTTAGTTATAAATGAATAAAAGGGATAATAGCCAAATGTCTCCTTTTATAGGATGTTACACAAATATCCCATAATTGTCCATTTAATTAGGAGGGAGTTATATAGTTAGGAATATTACCTTTGTAAGTGATTTGTTTAAATAAATCTAAATCCCTAATCTAATCTAATTTAATTTAATTTAATTCAAATTTTAAATTCTAAGTGTCACTAAGCTCTAAGATTTTATCATAAAAATTCAATATAATCTCCCCCTTATTGGTGGTAGCGGTAGTTAATTTCATTTTGCATCCGATAATTGAGATTAAAATTCGGAATGACCCGAAATACGAGCCCGAAGGCAAAGCCACCGATCCTGCAACTGATTCAAAATATCTTTGGCCAAAAATCGTTACCAGCAACTGCCATCACAGGAGAAGGCTCAGCCGCCGTGTCAGGAAACATCGCTGTATCAGAGGCATCAGCATCGGGCATGGTTATTATTTCCAGATTGCAGGTCCCAGGGCGGATAAACTTGTAATTGCCGCTTCTTCTTTTTTTACCGCCTAGAAAAATTTTGAAATGCATTCCCAGGCCTGTTCGGTGAGGTTGTAGGTGGATTATTTTCCTAAAAATGTGTTGAGCCATGGAAGGCTTTTTCTTGAAATACTAGTTACAGGAAACGGTAAGGTAAGTTGCGAAAACCCTGCAACTGCCCGAAAATATTGTGCCATGTGCACCACGCGGTTCTGTGATGACGTTTAAGGTGTGTAAATCTTAGGGCTCCTCCCGCGGCGGCAAAGCTTCTTCTTTTTGTAAACGAAGAGGGTTTGTTCATGTAGAACAGCACAGAATCCAGTAGGGTTTGGCAACGCACGAGGGGGTTTTTGTGGCTCTGTTTTGTTGTTTTTCTGCCAATGTCTGTCCCCTTTTTTTGTTTCTATTTTTGATGACTGCCGCAGCCGCACACGTTTTTTTTATATGCATAAATAACGTCACGCTGCTGTCTCTGCCGTCCTCTCCATCTTTGCCTTCGGTCGAGGTCTGCTCCACTACCATCTTCTTTGCTGTTGCCCTCACTCGTGACCTACAAAATGCCGGTGAACACTACAATCCTTCTAGAGGCGCGCCATGCCTTGGTACCTTGCACTCATACCATAGTAAAAACAATCCGATTTTTTTTTTAATTTGTGCGATGTAACCCAACAAAAATCAACATCTCCATTCGGAACATGGGTAAGGTTTATGTTTGTCCTTTGACATCCTTCTCTTAGTCCATGGGAGAATTCATTAAAATCCCATATGTTGAGAAATGTGTAACAAGACTTCTTAACATGACTTGTAGAGCCAGTGTCATCCTAATGTTACCATTAAGTGATTTCCATATCTGTCTCTTCTTGCCATTTCAATACTTTGCCCAATTACATCTTGCCATTTCAAATATTTGTATTGTAATATTTCAGAAAATCTCAATCGTCTCATGTCTCTGTTCCATAAAATGGCTAAATGTGCCAACATTAAGGTCTGTAGAGTTTAACCAGATCATGCATAAATGCTTGTGATTCATATGATTGGATGTAGGGATACCTTGTTGCTCATTATTGGTACCATTGTTGAGGACTTTTTATTTGTTATGTATGCTATCTAGGATTTAGTGGAAATTATTCAAAATTGTTGGAAAAAATCTTAGAGTCATATCGTATCTTACAAATACTACAACAATTTGAAAGAGCACACTGCATTTTTATTTTTGTAACACAAGATGTCTTGTTCTCATAGGAGCGATTCTCCATCCAAGTCTAATGGAGTACATTAGCAATAATATACAATGGTATATTCTTATCTTGATGAGTACGTACCCAACTGCACCTTCATTGTACACCAGAAGAATAGTTGCAGTGGGGTGACATGGAGAACAACATTGTATTGCTACCAGATCAATCCATTTTTGCAATGATCCAATAAATGCTTATTTGTCTAGGCCTCCAGGAACTTCATGTTGAGTATGTTGTGCAAGATACTGATGCTAGGGATTATCATCCAACTAATGCACAATGTCATGGCCACGATCATTAAAGAGGGGTTAGTAGGCACCATGATGATGCTATTCATCCTTCCTCTTCACCTTTGTCATCATCAACTTCTTCTTTTGGCTTTGATCATAATCACAGGGGCATGACCATGATGAAGGTGACTGACTAGACCAAAATGATTGAAGGGACCACTGAGCAGGTCAAGATTGGGGGTGTAGGCATTTAAGAAAGAATTGCCACCATGAACGAAGGGGTAGTAGAGGGCATCATATGCACTAAAATCATGACCTCAATGAGCCTTTTCTTGCTACTTGAAGTATGCTTAGTATTGTAGAGGCAACAAGAATCCCTACAAGGCATGTTAAAGATAGTTGAATCAAGAGGTTGGACATGAACAATATTCCTTAGTTCGAATGGGATATAACTCAAATCTGTAGAACTATCTCCAAGTTTTTCAAGATGCACGTGTCTTGAAAAATATACAAAATGAGTGGAAAAAGCTTAAGTTGTTTTCAAGGACACTCATTTAAAGAAGTAGAGAATTGGTACCAATCCCTACAACTAAAATTTATCAAATGATGGAGTACAATGCTTGAATGTTCAATGAAAAATATTAGACATACTTCTGACTATTCAACTTGAGGAAGCAGATCCAAGGATGGAAATAAGGAACACATGAACCCTTGGATGTCACCATCGGTTGATACTATACCTTATTGTATGGATGTCTTGGTCATGGTTATTCTCAAATGGTCCAACATTACCACATTATAGATGGGTTTTGATCTAAAATGAGGAGAACCATTACTATCTATGCCCAAGGGCAATTGTCAGAATTAAGCACTTGTTATATCCAAAGATGAATTGAGAAGGTAGCAAAAGAGGAAGAAGAATTAAGAAAATCAGAAAGTGTAGAAGTGTACAACTGCAATCCTTCCATTCGTAAGAGGAAGGTTTGATTTTGTGATAGTGAGGATGAATTAGCACTTGATGAGGTGGTGAATTAGAAAACCTTGTTGTTTCAAAAATTTCAATATGAAATTATAACTAAGGTTGATCAGTTATGGAATTCCTTGGATAACAGATTTCAATTTGTCCTCAAAATTTCTAAAGAGTCCAAAGAACAAGGTAGTGATCATGAGTGCAGGAGGTGCATGGAAGCTGAACATGCCATTTAAAGAGGTAAGGGTAAGATTGCTGCAATAGAGGAAGTTGCAAGAAGTGAATCAGATGATGATGGTGGATGTGACATCTACCATTATGAACATCTTAAGGGATGTTGTTCCATAGTATCACACTTATAGGAGTCTGGGGTGTATGCTTTGAATCCATGATTTTAATAAAGGAAAATACCTAGAAGATTATCTTATCCTCAAGGAAATTCTAGGTAGCTCTACTAATAATAATAGTATTATCCAAGTGGAACTCCACTCCAACCATATGAGCAATATCAACAGTGGCAGTAACCACAGTCATGAGCGTTGGCACCACCAAAGTAGTAATACCCTTATAGACTACCTGATCTATATGGGTATTACATTCAACACCTCTTGTCTCCACTTGAATCTTTCAATTATGTTTCCACTTTCCAGCCTCATTACTGCCCTCTTGATAATTATTGAACTCATTCTCCACATGCAAAGAGGAATACCACATTTTACCCTTATCCTCCTTCTATTCCTACACATCTTCCTCTATCCTCAACATGGCTACCACTTGCTCCATTCATGCAAGGTGAATTACTAGCTCAATTGCAACAATGCAATGCCACTAGGGTCATTAACTTACAACTAGTTCAACAATCAGGTGGGTTGGATACTTGATGAAAAAAAGTTCTTTCTTTCGATTCCATAGTCCACATAATCCCTCAAATACACGTGGTTGGCAATCCTACTTCTCCATATCCCTCCATATTGAATACCTCCGAGTCCCCTTCAAATCAAATTCCACCTCAAATCCATACTGTTATGTTAACTCATGTTGTATCTGATTACATTCAAGTTGGAAACCTTCCTAAGAAATTAGCTGATCCTACAAGTCCTCTATTTATTTATAGATTGCTGGGAATGAATCATGCAAATCTCTTCTTGATTTAGGTTCTAGTGTTAACTTGATTTCTCATGATATGTATACTACATGGAACATGCCTCCTCTCAAGAAGAGCAATATCATATTAGAATTGGTAGACTAGTCCATCACTATTCCATTAGAACTAGTAGAAGAAATTGTAATCACTATTTGTGGGTGGTCTTATCTTGTTGATTTCCTAGTAATCAAGGTGAAGAACTACAAAAGGGTCTTTCCAATCATCATGGGAAGGGCATGGCTAAGAACCGTTGATACAAAAATGGGCATGAAAGATCTTTCCCTAGAAATATATAAAGATAATACATTTGGGAAGATTGAGAAGAAGTGAGTCCCATGCATCATGTACAACAATATAAGATGCAATTTTGTGCAAAAACATTGGTTAGTAAAATGAGCATCCATCTTTGCATGCAAGAAGTGTGCACAAGAAGAAGAAATTCAAAGGTGTTTGTACATAGTAGCCATAAAATAAGAAGGCACCTACTGGCTAACTACTGATTTTAAAAGTAGCACACTTTGCATGGAATCAACTATGAGCCTAACATGTGCATATGTCACAAGCATGGATGAATTGAAGAAAGTTCATCACCAACTCTTTGATGATGAAAATGATGGTACCTACTGGGGAGAGTTGGAATTCTTGAAAATTTCAAGCAAGAACCCCATAAATTAAAAACTCTACCAGTTGGCATAGAATATGTGTTCTTAAAAATGGAAATTTAGTCATAATCAATGAAAATATTTCTTCAAAATTGAAAAAGATGCTTTTAAAATTGGTTGAAAAATAGTCAGCAACCTTTACTTGGTCATATCCTAAACTCATAGGGATTGATCCTAGGATATGCTAGCATCGTATTTACATCGATCCAGACATGAAGCTAAAGCAGAAATTGAACTACAAACTAAAGTAGATAATTGAGGAGGAAATTAAAAAACTCCTAAAGGCAACGTTCATCTATTCCATTATGGATAGTGAGTGGGTTAGTCTACTTATGATTATGCCAAATAAAGAAGACAAGTGGTGGGTTTGTATCAATTTTTGGCTGCTGAATATGGCAACATTCAAGGATCATTTTTCATTGCCATTTGTTGATCAGGTATTAGACATAATATTTGGGCATTACTACTATAGTTTTTTGGATGGTTATAGTGGCTAGAACCAAATCTTGATCATGCTATAGGACTAAGCCAAGACAACATTCATGAGTCCTTAGGGAACTTTTGCATATCGCAAGATACTTTTTGATTTGTGCAATGCCCCTGCTACATTCTAATGCTTGGTCTTAAGTATTTTTCAACAAAAAATTGGTAGTGGTGTGGAAGTCTTCATGGATGACTTCTCCACCTATGGAGCTACATTTGAGCAAGCCTAGGATCACCTTGAGCAAGTACTAAAATGATGTGTTGAAATAAATCTTTGACTCAATTGGCAAAAGAGTGATTTGATGGTCTAGGAAGGCATTATTGTGGGACACAAAATATCACAAGTAGGAATTGAGGTTGTCCTTGAAAAAATAAGGGTCTTCCAAGGAATTACTTGCCAACCAAAAACTATTAAAGATGTTTAGTCATTCCTTGGACATATTAGCTACTATCAATGATTCATAGAGAATTTCTCTAAGATCCAAAAATTATTGGTGGAGTTGACAAAGAATAATGCTCCATTTGTCTAGACCATGGAATGTGAAAAAGCATTCCAATAACTAAAGGAGAAACTTGTAGAAAATCCAATTCTATAGGAACCTGATTGCTCTAGATTATTTCATGTTATGACAGATGCATCAAATTATGCCTTGGAAGCTATGCTTATGTAGTTGGATGATAAAAAACATCCATAGTACATCCACTACACAAGCTGAAGCATTGTGGATGCACAACTAAACTACACTACAACAGAGAAAGAATTAATGATAGTGATGTTTGCTCTAGAGAAGTTCAAGCATTATGTGCTTGGATACAATGTTTTTATGCATATGGACCATTGTGCCATATGCTTCTTGATGAAAAAGCTGATGGTGAGTCCCTATGTCATATAGTGGTTGATGATCTTATAGGAATTCGATCTTACAATGGTAGATTGTAAGGGCACTTAGAATGTAGTTGCTGACCACTTATCTTGGTTATGATGCGACATCAAAGAGGAAGAAAGCCCATTATTTGATCTATTTCATAATGAAATCCTCTTTGTCAAGGCTATAACTGAATAATTTTCCACTAAGCCTAAGTGGTATGATGGCATTCTTAGCTATCTTCTCACCCAGGAGATTCCACAAGGATAAGACTTCAGTAGGTGAAACGCTTCATGGAGATCAATGGACACCTCTATAAGATGTGTGCCAATGGCTTAGTTCGATGGTATGTCCCTGATGTTGATCAACTATGCATTCTCCAGGACACTCATGAGGATCCTTTTGGGGGCCACTATGCTAGGAGATGCATGACCATTAAGATCCTAATGGTAGGGTACTATTAGCCAACAATCTTTAGGGATGCTCACCAATATGTTCGCTCTTGTGAGTAATGCCAATGAGATGGTGGAATGACTACTCGAATATAAGGACCTCAACAATAGACTCAACCACTAGAACCATTCAACATCTGGGGCATTGACTTCATGGGTTCCATCACACCCATGTCAAATGAAAATGTGTACATCATAGTCATTGTTGACTATTATACAAAATGAGTAGAAGAAAAAACTGTCACTGATTGTACATCTTCTACTACTGCTTGATTTGTATAACAAAATGTTGTAAATAGGTTTGGCATACCATGTGCATTAATTTCTGATAATGAAACTCACTTTACAAGTGCTACATTTTGGAAGCTTATGCAATGCATGGGGGTTGAACATAAACTCATAACACTCTACCACCCCCAAGCGAACGATCAAGCTAAGGTTACAAATAGATAAATCACCAAGATTTTAATGAGAATTATGAGCAAATATAGGAAATACTGGAGCACAAAACTAAACGATGCCCTTTGGGCCTACTAATCAACATGGAAACTTTCTATAGGCTATTCTTCCTATGAGATGGTGTATGGAAAATTACCAATACTTTCTATTCAATCTAAGATTTGTACACTTTCAACAACTTGTGACCTTGACCTTGACTTAAGTCTATCATAAAAACAAAGATTAATGAGTCTTAACTTGCTAGATGAAAATTGATTAGTGACCTTATCATGTAACAAGGTGCATAAGGCATTCAACAAACAAGCACCATGACCTTAGAATTAGGAAAGTCAAACTTTAACTAGGAGATAAGGTTTTTTACTAAAACCCAACACACGTATGTTAACAAATCAAGTTCTAGATGTTGTGGGAAGGACCTTATATCATTTATGAAAGTTTCTCTTCTAGGGCCATGATGATCTATAAACCTAAGAGCCTAGACAAGTCAAAGCCTAAGCTAGCTAATACAACACATGCCTTATTAGATGGACAACCATGCTCAATATTGTAGATCTCTTCCTTTCAACTTAGTCATGGGGGAGATGGACATCCATGCTAACTATATAAGTAGCTCCTTAATTTCTCACATTTTTTTACACATTTTTGTTTTATACTTTGTTACTTTTACAACTTTTTATTTTACACTTTTTGTCTTCTACATTATTAAATTTTTAAAGATTTTGTTTTACAACATTGTTAGTACATTTTTTTTCTTGAATATTTTATAATTTCATATATATTTTTCTTTATTTGGATGTGATTTTCTTATCTTGTTTTAACAATAAACATCTTATTGTCAACTGGGTATAGTGTAATTTAATTGATGTGGGCATGTGCTATCTAGTTATTTGATTGTTGGTGTCTGGATTATAGCTTTGAATTTTGTTACAAATAATTAGGACAAGGGTTATTTTTCATGAAATAGGTAGTGAGTCCATTACATTCACCCATCCATGAACTCTATGGTTTTCCTTGTTCTGGGAATGTGCAATCCATTTTTCATTAATAAAACTTGTGACTTTGGTAGTTTCTAGATTTGGAAAAGATTCAAAGATTTGAATAGGATGTAACTTTAAGTGGATTCAATACTCTTTTTGCCTTTCTACTTACTTGGGTGCATGTGTGTTTTCATGAACTTCTTACAGTTTTGTGTTGATCAATAATAAGAAGTTAAATAAGTCTTTGCATGGTGTGGTTCTCATCATGAAAGGAAAATAATGATGAGAATTCAAAGCACACTCATACAAAATAAATGGACTATAAGCATTGGTTATGAAACTAGAAAGACATGGTACCCATGCTTGATGGTCCCCTCTTACTAAGGCTCTTCCTCCCTCCTCTTTTCTTCTCTAATAAGGAATGATGGTTGTTCTATGGGAGCACTCTTGTGTCTCTGGGGGTGCACTGGTCTTGGAATGGCAATGCGAAGTCATTGAACATGGTTGGTTTTGGTCTGGAATAAGGATGGATTTTATTAGGTCATTTAACCACAAATTTCACAAGGGACTTCATGTGACATTAATTAAGAAATCCATTCCACTCTCTCTCATCCCTCTATGCTTTGCATGTCTCACCTCACTACTAGTTTCATGTTCTTGTTTGATGTCTTAGATTGATGTGTCAAAATTCTTATGTAGTTTCTTCTTGATTTTTGTACTTAAACTTCCATAACCATTAATAATCCATTGGGTCCATAGACTCCTTGGTTTGAAGTTATGCAAGGGCAATAAATGACCTATGTTTGCTTTGGGGAGGATCCACTTGCATATATTTTGGTTGGGTTAGTTAAGTTCTTTCTTCTTAGACATTATCATAATCAAATCATTTTACTTTTCCTATTAATGACATTCAATTATGCACATCTTCACAACATTTTTTAGTGAAATTTTCTTTTTATTGTTGATAATTCTTACATCCTCTTCAAGCATTTCATCATGTTTGAACTTTTTCAAATTCAATAATGGATCACTTATCCATTTTACCCTATTTTTTTGTGTTCCCACTAACACTACTAACAGAATCAATCCACCATAATCAAAACCTAGCCAAGTGTAATCATTGATGAGATGAGGCACTTCAAAGCTATATGTTACATATTACATACTAATCTACAGTTTTGTTGTGATTATAGTGGGAAGTGTGGATTGGAAGTGGGCTTGTCTTCATTAAGGATGATGTGGCAATACCACACAATGAGAATCATTCATGATCATTGGATCTTATCCCTTTCTCTTCAGCTATAAAGAGGAGTTAGATGTTAGTTTCAACGAAGGTGTTCACTTCTCTTATCATGAACACCCAATTTTGTAAAAGATTGCAAATCCATACACTTGGGCACTTGGAATTTTTTTGGTTCCATCTGAGTCAATTTATATGTTAGTCAATAATCCAATACCTACCTAATATTTTTTAAGGAACTTGTTCCTCCTCTTCTTCACACAAGAATGAGTTTTCATTCAGTTGTGGGGGCAAAATGAATCATGTTTTGATATACTCTGATATCAAATCTCTGATATTGGAGCCTCAATATTGGATACCCAATGTTAGAGCCTAAGATGTGATGTCAAATATTTAATATCATGGGGTATATGATGGCCTATAAATATAGTGCTTGGACACAAAATTTCACTATAGTTTTTGTCATAGCATAGAAAAGCTCTTGCAGTTTGTTTTTCTCAAGGTTAGAATATTTTTGAGTGCTCGCAGCAAAAGTTTGAGTATGTATGGATCTTTTTTTGAGCACTGATGTACCTAAGCATAGTAGTGTGATGGAAATTAAGATGATCGTCTTTTGATTATCCTTGTAGAATTGAGAATAGATTAATGTTTCTTTAATGCATTTAATATTAGTTAAGCACTTAATTTCTAGTTGTTAATGGACGTAAGCATAACTACTTCGAGCATATGTGTAGCACTTGGCAACCTAGAAACGCTTAACATTTGGTAACCTAGTAGTACTATACATGTTTAGGATGTGTCTAGAGAGTGGGAATGGGTACTTGTGTTAGTCTAGCTAGGCAATAGATTAATTAGATATTAAATTCTTCTACCTTTCATTCTTGTTCTAGGTGATCACACATATGAAATTTAAAATGATAAAAATCATATACCTTAGTTGCACTTAACCATATACTTATGCCTCATGAGTGGAAATGAGAAGATAGTGATTCTTCCAATCAGATTTCATGTCTTAGAACCAATGTACTTGAGAACTTAAGGTCTATAGAGTTCAACTAGATTATGCTTGAATGCTTGTGATTAGCATGGTTGGGGGTAGTGGTACCTTATTGCTCATCAGTGTTCATGGTTGAAGGTTTATGGTTTAGGGTTCTTAGGTTTAGGATTTAGGGTTTAGGGTTCAGGTTTTAGGGGTTAGGGGTTTCAGGTTTAGGATTTAGGAATTAGAGTTAAGGGTGCAAGGTTTATGGTTTAGGATATAGGATATAGGATTAGGATATAGGGTTAGGGTTATAATGTTTAGGATTGAGGGTTTAGCGTCTAGGGTTGAGGGTTTAGGGTCTTAGTATTTAGGATTAAGGGTTTAAGTTTAGGAGTTTAGGGTTCATGGTTTAGGGTTTTAGGATTTATGGTTTAGGGGTTTTAGGCTTTAGGGCTTAAGGTTTAAGGTAAAGGGTGAAGTGTTTAGGGTTTAGGGATCAAGGATAAGGGATTAGGATTAGGGTTTAGGGTTTTGTGTTCATGGTTTAGGGTTCAAGGTTTAGGGCTTAGGGTTTTAGGATCTAGAGTTTAGGCTTTAGGGTTTAGTGTTTAGGGTTCAAGGTCTAGGGATTTTTAGGGTTTAGGATGTATAGGGTTTAGGATGCTAGGGTTTATCATTTAGGAGGTTTAGGGTTTAGGGGTTTGAGGTTTAGAATTCAGGGTTTATGTTTCTTAGGGTTTTGGATTCTTAGGATTTAGGGTTTTAGGTTCTTAGGGTTTAGGATCCATGATTCAGTGTTTCATGGTTTTAGGGTTTAGGGCTCAAGGATAAGGATTCAAGTTTTAGAGTTCAGGGTTTAGGTCTTTGGGTTTAAAGGTATGTGATTTAGGAGTTCAAGGTTCAGAGTTTAGGTTTTATGGTTTTAGGTTCTTAATATTTATGGTTTAGAGTTCATAGGGTTTTTAGGGTTTAGGGTTTAGTGTTTAGGCTTTAGGGTTTAGTGGTTCTTGGATCATAGGGTTTATGGTTCAAGGGTTCAAGGTTCAATGGTTCTAGGATTTAGGGTTTAGGGATCAAGGGTTCAAGAGTTTAGGATTTAGGGTTTTAGGATTTACCATTCTTGATTTAGGGTTTAGTGTTTATATGGCTTAGGGTTTAGGATTTTGGGGTTTTAGGGTTGAATGTTTACGGTTTAGGGTTTAGTAATTCTTAGGGTTTAGGGTTCAGGCTTAAGGGTTTATGGTTCTTAGGGTTCAGGGTTAATGATTCTGGGTTTTGGATTTTAGGATTTTAAGGTTTAGGGTTTATTGTTGAGGGTTCAAGGTATAGGTTCTAGGATTCTAGGATTTTAGGGTTCATTGTTTATGATTTAGGGCTTAGGAATTTGGGGTTTAGGGTTTAGGGGTTTTACGGTTCATGGTTCAAGGGTTTAGTTTTTAAGGTTTAGGATTTAACGTTAAGTGTTCAGCATTAGGGGTTGAGTGCTGGGGGTTTAGGGTTTAGGATTTTATGATTTAGGGTTTAGGATTTAGGGGTTCTTAGGATTAAGGGTTTAGGGTTTATGATTCAAGGTTCATGGATGTGGGTTTACGGTTTAAGGTTCATGTTTCAAGATTTAGGATTTAGGGTTTCAAGGTTTATGGTTTAGGGTTGAGGGTTTAAGATTTAGGGTTTTAAGAATTCAAGGTTTAGTATTCAAAGGTTTTAGATTTTATGGTTCAGGGTTCAAGGTTCTTATTATTTAGGGTTTAGGGGTTATTTAGGGTTTAGGGATGAAAGTTCTTAGGGTTTAGAGTTCATGGTTCATAGGGATTCCAGGGTTTAGGATTTATGTTTTATGATTTAGGGTTTTCAGTTCAAGGATTAGAGTTTAGGGTTCAAGGTTTAGGGTGTAGAGTCTAGGGTTTAGGGATTACAGTTCAAGGTTCAGAGTTCAGGGATGTAGGTTCAAGGTTCAAGGTTCAAGGTTTAGGGTTTAGGGTTTTAGGGGTTTAGGTTTTAAGTCTCAGGGTTCAAGGATTTAAGGGTTACAAGTTTTAGGGTTCAGGGTCTAGGGTCCAAGGTTCTTATGGTTTAGGGCTCATAGGGTTTAGGGTTGAGGGTTCTTAGGGTTTATGGTCTAGGGTTCTTAGGTTTTAAGGTTCAAGGTTCATAGGATTTTTAGTGTTTATGGTTTAGGTTTTATGGTTTAGCATTAAGGGTTAATTGTTTAGGGTTTAGGGCTTAGTGTTCAAGGTTTAGGGTTTAGGGGTCTAGAAGTCTCGAGTTCTAAGGTTCAGGGTTCATGGTTTAGGGCTTTTAGGATTTTAGTGTTTAAAATTCAAGGTTTTTAGGGTATAGGGTTCTTAGGGTTTAGGGTTCAAGGTTAAAGGTTTTGGATTTTGGTTTTAGGGCTTAGGGTTTAACTACTTTAATTAACAATGAAAAAGATCAAAGAAGTTCAAAAAATAGCAAAGATAATGCATAATAAACTATAAATTCTTATATAGTTCAAGGTTTGAAAATTTAATTTCAATTCTTGGTGAGATTTGATGTTCATGAGTAGACTTGTAAAGTTGTTAATCAAGAAATTGGAGCATCACCAAGCTATAAGGTAGTAGATTTTGATCTTGTTATTTTGAAGGTTCAAATCCTTTTGTTCCAGAATTTTTGATTCTTTTTGCTTTTTTTAGGATATCTCTCATAAAATGAGGTTAACTAAGAGCAATTTATGTGCTCTTTATTGACAAATTTCTAAGAAGATAAATATTATGATAGTATGATGAACAATTATGAGCCTTTATCATCTAGTGGTCTAGGAAATCTCTCTTTCAAGGAGGCGGTGGGGATTAGAATTCCCATAGGTGTATGAGAATAAAGGTTTATGATTTATGGTATGGTCTAGGAAAATATCTATGCTTTGGGGTTGATGCCAAAGTGGTTAATGGGGGTAGGCTATAACCTCATTAGGTTAATGTCTATGCTAGTTCAAACCCACATCGATCCAAAAGAAAGAAACTAGATCCTGTATTTTTAATATTCTATCACCTCAAAAAGCTAGACTAGTTATTCAAGTAAGAAATAAAGGAGGATTGTAGTTCAATTGATTGAAGTATTTCCCTAATAAGATAAGTTGCAAGTTCAAGCCTTGTTAGTCTCAATCTACATAATTAGTAAAAATACTTTTAAACTAAAATAATTAAAAGAGGTATAAATAAATTATAATAGAGCCTACTATTGGGATCAAATTGATAATTTTCACATTATAGATGTGATGCTGTAACCTCTGAGCTAAGAAAGCTATTAATTTTCCATCACTAGCTAGTCTTATGAGTTAATTATGTAAGAAGAAACTTATCAGAAAGATGAACAAGTTATATTAATCTTGATTTTTTATAACTAACTTCTACTATCGAATCATCTCTACATGGATATTATTTGCATAATAGTAAAAAGATAGAATCAAAAGTGCTCTACTTTTTAATTTACCTTCAAATCTTAGAAGATAGTTAATGATTTGATCCAAATAGGTCATTTAGACATAAATGACACAATGAAAGGTACTTTTTTTAGAATAGAAAAAAAGGGAATATGGTGGAATTGGTAGACACCACAGACTTGATTTTGGTTTACTTGGAAAGCTTACTAAATGGGAACTTTCAACTACATGAAATGCTAGGATATTTGAATAGATAATCTTAAGTCAAATCCAATGTGAAGTACTAGTAACTAGTCTTGTTCCTTATACTAGAAAAAAGGAAGGATAGGGGAGTTCTTTTCTTCTAGCTAAACTTCATTATTATAGCACCAAATAATTTTGGAATAGGTAGACAATTCGTTGGTTTAAGAATATGTGACAATTCAGGTCCCTCTATCTACAAGCCTAATTTTCAAAGATCAAAATTATCATTTCTTTTGGATTAGTAGGGTTCATTAATCCATAATTTATATATATAGGTAACTAAGAGTAGAGGAATTCAAAATCCTTGCATTACCCCTAGAGTAGGGATAGCTTAGTTGAAAGAGTAGAGGACTAAAATTTCTTATCTCATAAGTTCAATTTAGGTTCCTAGTAACTATATATACTTTGATGGTTTTGATGTACCATCTCCCTAGAAAATCAAAAGGATTATCTATCAGTTTCTACTTTTGTCAAGTTATTAGTGAAAACATTCTTTATTGATTCATTCCAAGAAATGTGAGTAGTTACATCTTACTCAAAAAAGTAAAATTCTTTGAAAGGCTTGATATGCTTGTTTTTTAATGCTAATTTGGTTATTGGTTCAATTCAAAACTATTTTTTGTTTGTCCTATACAAATGTTTAATCTAATTGAGACATATCACACTTCTCATGATTTGTTGAAAATTATTCAAGAACAATGAAAAATCAAATCTTATGGACTTATTAGAGGAGGAATGAGCACAAATCTAGTAAATGTCAGTGGCACAAATAAAATAGTCTAGTGTGTTTATGACTATATGAACTTGAACCATAAACCTTATTAGTAAAATAAACTCAAATTTTTGTTATCTTAATGATTGAAACTCTTTGAAGAACTTAACATGCACTTTTTTTTTTACATTGGGCTCTTTATTATTTCATGGGTTTGCCTTTCTTTCCTTTTTCTATCATAAAATAAGTTGGCTCTATATGCTTGACATTTTTATTTCATGAAACATCCCAAAGTTTTCTAAAGATCATTTTTTAACGTCGGCCTACCTTACTTTGACATAAAATAGTAGCTTAGTTCTCTTTCACTAAGAAGTTAAAGAATAGTACCAATGATCCTTTATACACCTAAAAGTTCATAAGGTGAAAAGAACTTAATTTGAAAACCTCATATGCATTCCTTATGCTTGACATTTCATGCATGAATGATTAACCATATTAAAAAGATATTTATTCAATAAAGTTTTTTTGAGTCATGCTTTTTTCCTCTCCTTAGAATTTTGGAGAGTAAGGGTTTTGTACCTTCTATCTAATACAAATAAATTAGATGAATTAAAAATATCTTTAGATGAATTTTTTGGTAATGGGACATATATGCTTGACTATTTTATTTCACATAAAATTCTTTAATAACCTTTATATTTTAAAAAACCTACTTTACTCAGTAATACAATAATGCTTTCATAAGGCAAGAGTCATTGGTTTAAATTCAATAGTAGGTAAAATTTGTCTAAAATTTATAAATCAACATAATGAGTATTCCACTTTAGATAGTTGCACCTTCACTTGAAAAAAAAATGTGAGGGCCTTTGTGTTAAATGTTCTTTTTTTAGTTGAAGATAGAGGAATTCTATGATGGAAAAATAGCATTGATAGCATCTAATCATGTTCTAGCTTGTTTATTTACAAGCTTGGCCTTGATTTTATTCTTTTTCCTTTGGTCATATTTAAGCCCACTTTTTCATGATTAAAAGTTTCTAGAGTCTCTTGTTGATTAATATTAACATCCTTTTCTAAATCATTTACTAAGAAAAGCACTTGATTTTTGTCTATGTTGGCAAAACCACTGATCAAAATAATAGTAGACCATTGTCTATTAGTACGTATCTTCATAACTGCTATATCTACAGCAATAACAAATGAAACATGATTTAGTAATATACCAATCTTACTACTATCAGTTGATAGTATGATGTCCTTGGGAATCCCAAACAGCTCGATTAGAAGTTATTACATGAAAATTAAGTTCATTTTTTGTTTTAAGTAAGTTTTCAAGGCATTTTATTGATGAAGATATCACCTCATCAATATCATAGATAAAGTAAAAGGATTACTTGGGAAGATAATCTAAATATCCAAAAAGTATAATTTGAAATCCTCTAATTGTTAGACTAACATATTTGCCATGAGAACTTGTGAAAATCTCTATAAAAAAAAAAGATGTAATAGAAAAATCTCAATTTTTCATGCTATTGCTATAGTTAAATGATCTTCTTGTAATAATTATTCCAATCAAAGAATATCTATAACGTCTTGAAGTTCCTTGTAATGTTGCAAGGCTTGTTTGAGTTCCTCTACAATTTCATAATGTTGTCACCCATGATTTTGAGTTTGAGCATAGTAGATGTGGAATCCAAAGGGTTGACCACTAGATAGATTCCTTTAGCAACTAGTCCTCTTAAAAATATAATAGTCACACCCAAATATGCAAATGTTGTAGTGGGTGTAGGATATGTCAAATCATCCACAGGTACATAGATGACTTGAAATTACATTATTGATTCTTTTTTTATCTAAGTGACTCACTCTTGTAAAGAATCCATTTCTATGATAAGGATGGGTTTATAACCCATGGTTGAAGGCATTCTTTCTAATAAATAAGATACCTCTGATTCTACTTGAATAAACCGAAAGATATTATCTATAAATAAAGGTACATATTATTCATTAACATCTCAAAAATATTCCACCATATCTAGGGTAGTTAAACCAAATCTCATATGAGCTCCTAGAAGTTCATTCATCTAACCACAAACTAGAGCTACTTTAGATTTTGCAATATTTTTTTCATTAATTACCCTAGATTCTTTCATTTCCATAATAAGATCATTTCATTCATGAGTACATTCTCCTACTACATTAAAAATAGATACATCCCTATGTACTTTAGTAATGCTATTAATTAAATCCATAATTACTATTGTCTAACCTTCTATAGCCCCCTCCCCCAACTCCAAATAATCCTATTTTTCTATCATGATGGTAGGAAGCCAAAAGATCCACAACTTTAAACCCATTTCCAAAATGAATACATTGGTATCCAACTAGGGAAATGCACGAGCAAGTCAATGAATAGGGAATGTCTTATTTCTATGTATAGGACATTAGTTATCAAGTGGTTCTACTAGAATGTTGAAAATTCATCCTAGAGTTACCTTCCCTACTAGTACAGTTAGAGAAGCTCTTGTATTAATTACTTTCATTCCTCTAGTTAAATTGTTTGTAGCACTCATGGCTACAACTCTAACTATGTGATTTCTTAATGACTTTTATACTTTGAAAGTAATAAAGAAATCTCTTAACCTTTTTGATCTTTCACTATAAAGGAATTATAAATATTAGGTAGATTGCCTAGGGGAAAAGATACGTTGAGCATGGGATCAATTATTTTGGTAATTTAGCTAATACTTGTTTTTTTGGAGAGAAAAGAAGAGTATTTTTTATTTTCATAAAATCCACCAAGAATAAATAATATACATATATATATAGAGAATTTTTCTTGGTTTTAAAAATCAAATAGCCCATATCCAGTCATATGAAGAAATTAGTCAATAATCAAACTACTTTTAGCCAATCTTATTCTATTATTTCTACCTTGTTCAAAATCGATTTTTGTCATTCAAAGTATCTACCCTTGTATTTTAAAACTCTTTTCAATAAAAAAAAAACCTCAAAAAATTATGTTGATTTAATTTTGAATTTACAATTAGGTTGCATTATACTAAAAAAACAACCTAAAATGAAAGTGTATTTAGAAAATCTATTTGTCTCATGACCATGTGATAAGCAGCTAGGTACCCCTATGCCTAATCATATGAATACGAGCATTCATGCACGATCCAATCAAACTCTAAGGATTAAGTGCTTATGCACCTACACAGAACAAGGATGAGTTATGCAATTGTTGTCTTCCCAAAATTACTTGTAAGGCTCAATTGTATGGTTAGGCAAACTTGAGGTATGTGATTTTTATTATTTTATGTTTTATTTTCTTGAAGCTTAAAAGAGAGAAATGAGGTAATTTAATAACTAATTGGATTTAACTAGTTAACTATTCTCTAACTAGTCCTAACACCAGCATCCATTCCCACTCTCCAGACACATCCTGAACCAGTGTAACACTACTAGGATTACCAAATGCTAGTCATTACTAGGTTACCAAGTGTTACAACGTACGCTCGAAGTGGTCATGCTGAGTGTGCTAATTCATTGGTAATTGATAATTACTAATTCTCTGAAATAACATTAACTATTGAATGCATTAAATAATAGTAAATAACATGAAATGCAATAATTAAGCTATTCTAAATGTTGCAAGGTTTATGAAAAAGTTCTTCTTTATTTGCGAACACAAGGTTTGCTCAGGTACACAATGCTTGAATAAATATCCATTCACTTTATGACTCCTACTATGGGCACTAAGAAATGATTCTAACTCTAGAAGGAAAAAACTAAAAGAGTTTGGCTAAGGTACTAAAAACTAATACTAAACCAAGTGCCCCTGTCTCTTATTTATAGGCAATGAGATAGGTTCTGACATCACATGTTCGATATCGCTTTGACATCTTTGATATCATGTATCCGATATTAGGGGTCCGATATCGAGGATCTAATATTGGGACTTATTATACCCCCACGACTGAATAAAAATTCATCCTTGAGTTTCTTAGAAAATATTGAAAAGATATGGGATTATTGATTGAACGACAATTGATGGTGACATGGAATGATGGACTCAAAGTGCTTGATGAATGGATCAATAAACATATTATAGCATTGGTGTTCATAACCATTGTGGTGAACATTGTACATAGATGACATCTAGACCTTCATTCGATAGCTTGAAGGGAGAGAGAGAAAAGAAAATGAGGAGTGTTACTGCCGATGTCAAAATTATGCACACTATTGTTCATTCATGGCCACATGACCAAGCTTATTTCTTGCGTAAATGCTTTTGCTCCAGTCCATCTTGAGTGCTCCCTCCTATCCTAGTCCATTATCCATATGATCGTCATCTGCACACACAACACAATCATGAATTAGCAAGGATAGATAAGATATAATATAATTGATAACTTGCCTTGATATGAAGCACATTGGCTAGGTTTCAAGTATGGCAGATACTAGGTTAGAGGTTTATAACTGATAACTAGCCAAGGTGTAGGGGTGAGATAAGTAATGGAATGGAAAAATTTGTGACAAGCCCCCATGACTAAGAGTGAACCTCTCGTAGCAATAGGATAAAAAATGAAAGAATAAGGAAGATTAGAGAAATATCAATGGTGAAGCTAATAAAAATGCATAGAAGGTTAGAGAAAAATGGATGTCATAGATGGGGTGAAATGAGAAATAGTTGATTTCAAGAAATGTTTAAGGGAAAGAACTTAACAATTGCATCAAAAAGGAATGCTAGTGGATCCTCTCCAAAGCAGGCTCATGCCCTTTATGCCTTGACAAACCCAAAAACCAAAGAGTCTATAAGCTCTATGAATGATAGATGGATACAATAGTTAAGAATTCACCCACAAGAATTCACCCAAGAAGAACAATGCATTGACCAAGATATAGAATAATCATAAAATTGGCAATGAGGGGGAATATGGAAAGCAATATGGAAAGAGAAGAGAAAATCAAATGGAATTCCAAAATCAAGGTTGTGTAAAGTCCCTTGTGTAGTATGTGATTAAGGTGACTTAATAAAATTAAGCCCAAATCTAGATTAAAACTATCCACATCCAGTGACCTTGCATCAACACCCTTGACCAACCCATCCTCTTGAAGCAATAAGAATGCGTTCAAAGAGCAACCACCATCCCAAAAAGAGAAGAATAGTGAAGCAAGAAGTGAGAAAGGGCCTTAGGTAGAGGGGACCTTCAAGCATGGGTAGCATGTCTTTCTAGTGCCATAACCAGCGCTTGTAGCCCATGTTTTGTTATTATGTCTAAGGGATGTGCTTTGAATTCCCACTAGTTTATTGTTCTGTGTTATTTTAGTGAGAACCACACCATGTAAAGACTTATTTGATCCATTCAACTTCCTGAGATTAGTCAATAGTGGGATGGTGGAAAACCTATGAAAATCATTCAAAAACCCAAGAGAATAGCTAGCAAAAATTCATTGAATCTCTTTGAGGTCACTCCCTTTTCAATCCATTTGAATTTTTCCATGGTTTGAAGAATATCAAGGCACCAATTCATTAATAGGTTTGCTTAGAAAAAGGGATAGTATAGTTCAAAAACCAAGGGAGACCATAGAGTTGAGTGGATGAATGGATGACATGGACTCATTGCCTATTTTATCAAAAGAAACCATATCTTAGGATTAACATTGAAAGTTAAAAGTAAAAACCAAACATTAGAAAGAAAAAATATTATAGTACAATCAATTATCATGAGCACTTATTATGTGACAAGTGAGAATAAATCAAACAAAATGTAATAAAGAAAGAAATAGTAAAAATGTTAATAATGGTGTAAAAAAAAAGAAAATATGGAAAAATGTGTAAAACAAAAACATAAAAGAAACTAAGGGTTTTAAATAACTAGCATTGGTGGCCATCTCCCCCCATGAATGAGTTGGAAGGAGGAGATTTAAAACAATGAGCAGGGTTGTCCATTAATAGAGGTAGTGCTAGTACTGGCTATTTTGGGCTTGTGGAAAGGTTTGGCTTGCTAGATGTTGACCAATAATTTCTTATTTAGGATTCTAGGTTTATAGATCATCATGGCCCTTAAAGAAAAAGTTTCATGAATGATATAAGGTATTTTCCACAGTGTTTGAAATTTATTTTGTTATGGCACATGTGCGGGATTCCAATAAAAAACCCTATCTCCTAGTTGGTATTTGACTTTTCTAATTTTCAAGTCATGAGGTTGTTTGTTGAAGGCCTTGTGTAGTTCATTGGATGACAGGGTGGCTAATTGATTTTCATCTAGCAAGTTAAGATTCATTAATCATTATTTCTCTACTAGACTAAGTTCAAGGTTAAGGTCACATGTTGTAGATAGTGTATGGAGCTCCTCTTGGATAGGAAGTGTTGGAAGTTTACCATACACTAACTCATAGGGAGAGTAGCCTATAGGGAGTTTCCATGTGGAGGGGTATGTCCAAAGAGCATTTTTTAGTTTGGTGCTCTAGTCTCACCTATATTTGCTAATGGTTCATATCAAGATTTTTGTGATTTTCCTATTGGTGACTTCGGCTTGACCATTTGCTTGAGGATGATATGGGGTAGTTAGTTTATGCTCGACTCCTAAGTGTTGCATCAACTTTCAAAAAGTCACACCTGTAAAATGTGTGCCATTATAAAAAATAAGTGCATGAGGCATGCCAAACTTGTTTAAGATTTGTTGTTGAATAAATCTTACAGTGGTAGATGATGTATAGTCGGTAATAGTGACTACTTCTACCCACTTTGTAAAATAGTCAACAACAACAACAATGTATGCTTTTCCATTGGACATCAGTCTAATAGGCCCCATAAAATCAATACCCCATATGTTGAAGTGTTCTAAGGGTTGAATCCATTACTGTGGACCCTCCATTCTAGCAGTCATTCCCCATCGCGTTGGCAGTGCTCACAAGATTGGAAAAAATGATGGGCATCCTAAAATAATGTAGGCCAATAATATCTTGCAAGTAATATTTTAATGGTTATTCATCTCCTAGCATAATGACCCCCACAAGGGCCCTCATGAGCATCTTAGAGAATTCACAATTGATCTACATCAGGAACACACCATTGGACCAAGTCATTAGAACATACCTTGTAAAGATATCTATTAATTTCCATGAAATGTTTGACTTAGTGGAGAAACTATTTTTCTTTTTAATGTCCAAGCCTTGTGATGTTTCTTGTGTGAGAAGATAGGTAAGAATGATACTATAACAATTTTTATTTGTGGGTGATTGATTGTTTATTACACCTGCAAAGAGGAGTTCATTAGGGAAGCGATCAAAAATTGGGTATTCATCCTCTTTGTTGTCCCATACTAACCAGGATAAATGATTAGCAACAACATTCTCGGTACCTTTACGATTGATCATTGTAAGATTGAACTCTTGCAAAATCATGAGCCATCGTATGATGCAAGGGGTCACCATTGGTTTATTCATAAGGAACTGAATTGCATTATGATCCATGTGTACAAATATCTTATAACCTAATACATAGTTCCTAAATTTTTTTAGTGCAAACACCACAACCATTAACTCTTTTTTTGTTGTGGTGTAGTTGAGTTGTGCACTAGCAATACTTTGACTTGCACAATGAATGTAATAGGGACGTTTTTGGTCATTTAACTGTGTAAGTATGGATCCTAAAGCAAAATTGGATGTGTCAGTCATTATATGGAATGGTTTGAACTAGTCAGGAGCTTGTAGAATGGGTGTTCCTACTAGCTTTTGCTTCAAGGTTTGGAAAGCTAGCTCACATTCCTTGGTCCATTCAAAGGATACATCCTTTTTTGTTAATTCTACCAATAGTTTTGAGATCTTTGAAAAGTTCTCAATGCAGTGTCTATAATAGCCCATATTTCCAAGGAATGATTGTACATGTTTTATGATTTTAGGTTGACAAATTATTTTTTGGATGACTTTAATTTTCTCAAGATCTACCTCCATCCCTATTTGTGAAATTTTATGCCTTAATACAATGCCCTCTTGGACCATTAAGTGGATTTTTTTAAATTGAGCCTTAGGTTGGTTTCAACACATCATTTCAGTACTTACTCTAATTGGTTCAATGCTTGTTCAAAGTCTACTCTGTAGGTGGAGAAATTATCCATAAAAACCTCCACACCATTCCCTATTTACTACTGAAATATACTAAGAACCAGATGTTGAAATGTTGTTAGAGCATTACACAAGTCAAATGACATATGCTTATATGCAAATGTTCCCCAAGGACTCGTGAATGTAGTCTTATCTTGGTCTTCTGGTGCTATTTGAATTTGATTGTACCCACTGTCACGATCTAGAAAAATATAATAACAATGCCTTGCAATGGTATCTAAAACTTGGTCAACGAATGGCAATGGGAAATGATCCTTAAATGTTACCATGTTTAATAGCCTAAAGTCTATACACATCCTCTATTTACCACCTTTTTTAGGCACAATGACTAATGGACTAACCCATTCACTATTAGTAATGGGGTAGATGAACCCAGCCTTTAGAAGTTGTTCAATTTCTTCTTTAACTACTTGCTTAAGCTTTAGGTTCAATCAAGTTTGCAGTTGTTGTCGAGGTTTCATAGAGGGGTCAATGTAAATTTTATGTTGGCATATCCTAGGATCTATTCTAGTTAATTTGGGATATGACCAAGTAAAGAATTTCAACCATTTGTTTACCATCTTCAGCTGTCTTTCTTTTTGTTGAGGAGTGAGCTTAGTGTTAATGATTACTAATTTTCTATTCTTAAGAAATGTATAATCCATACTGGTGGGCAATGGTTTTAACTCGAGGGGCTCTTACTTAAACTCATCAGGGATTTCTAACTTCCCTAAGTTGATATTTTTGATGTTAGTACTTGAAAATTGATGATGGACTTGCTCTAATGCATCCATGCTATCAATATAGGCACAAGTTAAGCTCTCAGTTGGTTCCATGCATATAGTCAAATTGCTCTCTGGTCAGCTATCAGCCACTGGGTGCCTTCCTATCTTATTGCCACTGCATATAGGCATCTTTGTATGTCAGTTACTTGTGCACACTGGTTGCATGCAGGAAATGTTAAGCATTGTACAAACTAGGACTTATGCCCTAGTTGCACTCTATGTCACTGTATACGATGCATGGAACTTTCTTCTTCTTAATCTTTCCAAATGTATTTTCTTTTCATATCTCTAGGAAAAGATCACATATTCCTAGGTGTGCATCAATCGTACTTAGCCATGCTCTTCCCATTATGATTGGGAAGCCCCCCTTACAGTTGTTGACTTGGATCACTAGGAAATCAACTAGATACAACCACACAAAATAGTGGTGACAATTTCCTCCACTAGTCCCAATGGGACAGTGATAGACTGGTTGGCCAACTCTAGATGAATGTTACTCTTTTTTAGTAAAGGCAAGTTTTAGGCTTTGTACATTTCTTGAGAGATTAAGTTAATACTAGAACCTGAATCGAAAAGATATTTTCAAGGCTAATTTCCAATGATTTGAAAATATATAAGAGGACTTCTAGGATCAGAGAATTTCCTAGGAAGATGGCTAGTTTTAATCCAATCAGTGATGGCATGAGTTCACATAACAGTGTGCGTTGGGTGCAATTTTTGGTTCGAAGGAAGCTTTGAGGATTCGAATGATGGTAAAGTGTTTGGATATTTAGCTGGTTGTGGTTGTAAGGACTTGGTTGGATTGTTGGTTCTAAAGAAATATCTCTTCTTTGATCGGTTGTCTAAACCAATAGTAGGTTGAGGATTGATAGCCCTTGTAGCATTATGTTGCTATGGCTGGGAAGGAAGCTCATCCGCATAGTTGAAGCAAATGATAATGGAGATGAGGGTGGAAGACATGTAGACAGATGAGAGGGATAGTACATATGTGGAACATCACCCATAGGAGAAGAAGTTCTATAGTACTCAAGGGCTTGATATTAAGGTTGAAGAGTAATGCGACTAGTAGAGTCACATGGAGAGATCGACTACTGAACATAATACCCGTATGGGTCAGGTTGATGGTAAGGATACTATTGATGTGGTGGTGGCATTCCCCATGATTATGGATGTTGCCACCATTGATAATATTCATTTGGTTGTGGTGGATCTCCACTTGGATAATATGTCAAGGATTGGTGGAACTACCTTAGGTTACCTTGAGGATAAGGTCACCTTCTAGGTGTTTGCCATCTATTTAATCATGGGTTTAGTGCATACACTCCAGACTCTTGTAGATGTGACATCACTAGGAAACATCCTTTAGGATGTTCATATTGGAAAATCTCACATCCATAATTATTGTTCATTTTTTAATTCACAACCTCTTCAATGATGGAAACCTTACCCTTACCTTTGTTACGTGTATACTCAGCTCCTTTCTTTTTCCTTCTCTCTCGATCGCTACTTGGTTCTCTAAACTCCTCTACTATTTTTAGAATAGTTTAAAATTTATAATCTAGGGAGTTCCACATTTGATCAACCTTTGTTGACACTTTTGATGCAAATTTTTAAATGGGAAAAGTCTTTCTATTGGCCATCTCTTCAAGTGGTGACTCTTCCTAATCTTCACAAAATCTAATTTTCTTCTTTCGAAGGGAAAGATCTCTATTGTATTCCTCCACACTTTCTCTTTTCTTCAACTTGCCTTCCTCCTTGGTAACTTGCTCCAATAATCTTTGTATTTGATGGGCTCTTAGCTCGGATAGCCTTCCTTGGGCATAAGTCCCAAGGGTTCTTCGCATTTTGTACTAAGCCCATCTACGAGATGGCATAGTTGTTCCTTTTGTGAGTAACCATGCCTAGGACAATGATGTAAGAATGAATAATATTGGTCCATGGAAGTATCCAAGGATTCATGTCTTCTTTATTTCCATCCTTGGATTTTCTTATGCAAGTTGGACACCTAGGAGTACATTTGATACTTATCAATGAATAGTTCTAACATGGTACTCCATCGACGAATGGATTCTGGTTCTAAGAACTGATACTAGCTTTCTGCTTCCTTGATCAGTTTCCATGAAAACAACTTTAGCTTTTTCCACTCATTTTCTATATTTTGCAAGGCACATGCATTGTGGAATGCTTATAGATGATTTTGAGAATTAACATTGTATCCCCCTTCAAATCGTGAGATGTTATTCATGTCTAGTCTTCTAATCCTACTATCTCTCTAGTGCCTTGTTGGAATCCTAACGACCTTTTTTATATCTAACATACTTTGGGTAATGAGTAGGGGTTCATTGTGATCATGCTATCTGTGCTATCTATGATGCCTATACTATTGCCTACTCTCCCTTCTTTCGTGATGTGTCTCTTTAGACTGCCCTCATCCCCTTTCTTGACTATTTTATCTGTGATCTCTATTTTGCTTATCCTTGTCCTCATGGTTTTTCCCTTTGTGACGATGGTTAGATCTCGAAGGAGAGGGGAAAGGAGATGATGAAGGTAAAGAGGAAGGAGGACTAACATCATGATGATGACTGTCACCTTCTCTTTGGTGGTTGTGGCCTTGGTTGCTATTATGATCGGAATGTCCATCATTGTCATGCGTTCGTGTTCCTTTTTCAGATCCTTTGTGTACATTGGTACTAGAACCTAGGTTATGAATAGTTGAATGAAGATTCTGATACCCAACTCCTTGATTGAAGTTAACAAGAGGAACATTATTTTGCGGAAAATCTCTCAAGGTAGGTTCACCACCCTCATTTTCACTTAGGACATATGGGATATCCTAAGACCACTTTCCCTTCATAGATTTGGAATGTCTCTCCTATTGCAAATCCCTTTGGCATTGTGCCTTCATGGGTCGATAATCTCTTAAATATTGTTCATGCACAACATACTCTGATTGTAAGTGCTGCATATCAATTCGTGTGAGAGCATGAAGAAGCATGCTTAGGATTGAGCGATCAGGAGGTAACACTATGTTACCTTCTAAATCATGCCATCACAATTGTTCATCCTAGTGGAGGATAAAGGTAAAGTCTAGTATATACTCATTAGGATGAGCATATATCATGAGAAATTGTTGGGGCACTAGCGGATCATCATGTGCACCCTGCCTCTGATTATTCATGGTATCCAACCTAGTTGGTGAAGCACTCTCATAAGAAGAAGAAGAAATACTTGGTTATTTAGTGTGCAATGCCCTTTTCTAGTGATTATAGAATAGTTAACTCTAAGGGTTTGTTCCAATGATGGAAGAATTTTCTAAGTTCTAATTAATGCAAAAACAACAAAATCTTTGGCAACAGCGCCAATGATGAGTAGCTAGGTACGCCTATGCCCAACCATACAAATACAAGCATTCACACATAATTTGGTCAAACTCCAAGGATTAAGTGCTTATGCACCTATACAGAACAAGGATGAGTTATGTAATCGTTATCTTCCCAAGCTTACTCGTAAGGCTGAATTGTATAGTTAAGCAAACTCGAGGTATGTGATTTTTATTATTTTATGTTTTATTTTCTTGATGCTTAAAAGAGATAAATGAGGTAGTTTAATAACTAATTGGATTTAACTAGTTAACTATTCTCTAACTAGTCCTAACACTAGCATTTTTTCCCACTCTCTAAACACATCTTGAACTAGTGTAACACTACTAGGATTACTAAACGCTAGTCGTTACTGGGTTACCAAGTGTTCCCATGTATGCTCGAAGTGGTCATGTTGAGTGTGCTAATTCATTGGTAATTGATAATTAATAATTCTTTGAAATAACATTAAATAACTATTGAATGCATTAAATAACAGTAAATAACATAAAATGTAATAATTAAGCTATTCTAAATGTTGCAAGGTTTATCACAAAGTTTGTCTTTATTTGTGGACACAAGGTGTGCTTAGGTACACAATGCTCGAATAAAGATTCATTCACTTTATGACTCCTACTGCAGGCACTCAAAAATAATTCTAACTCTAGAAGGGAAAAATTGCAAGAGTTTGGCTAAGGAACTAAAAACTAATACCAATCCAAGTGCCCCTATCTCTTATTTATAGGCAACGAGATAGGTTCCAACATTGTATGTTTGATATCACTTCGGCATCTCCGATATCTCATATTTGATATTGGGGGTCCAATATCAAGGATCTGATATCAAGGATCCAATATTGGGACTCATCACCATGTTATTTTATTTTATTGGTTCTATTTCTCTTAAGGGACTTATGTTGAGTAGACCTCATATTTGTAAGAAACATATTAGAAAAGTTTTAGGAAGGGACTTATATCACAAAAAATAGATACCAAAGCAAGTATAGGATTCCATGCTAGTGTTAAAGATTAAAGATTAACTTATTATACTTTTAAGTATCAAACTAAGGATGTTGGTAGCATTCTTAGTAACATTGTAACTTGTAGTACTACTTGAGGAAGCAAGAGTAATTGTAGCTCCCAAATCCTCCATTGGTACATGGACAACTCTGTGTATTGGAGGAATTACTAGTCTTGATTAGTACAAAGGATGATGCTACAACCTTAAGTGTATTCTTTAAGAAGATAATCAATTTATTGATTATGTGATGTATCCTTTGGACCTTTCCAAAAAAGGTTCCATGGATAACATGTTTACTTTTATTATAAGATATGTTTTTGCATTCAAACCTCTATGGGCTTTATAGTTGGAAGACTTATAGATTACTCTTACTTATATAAAAACATTTGAAAGGCCCCCTCATGGTATCCAAGTTGAGAGAGATAAATTAAAAAAATATGGACATTTTTTATTAGGATGTCCTATGGGACCTATGTTAGGTCTATCAGCCAAAAAATATGGTAGAGCTGTTTATAAATGTCTTCATGGTGGGCTTGATTTTACTAAAGATGATGAAAGTGTAAATTCTCAACCATTCGTGTGCTCAAGAGATCACTTTGTTTTTTGTGTTAAAGATATCTATAAAGGTTAAGTTGAAACAACTGAAATTAAAGAACATGATTTAAATGCTATTGTAGGTATATTTAAGGAAATGATCCAAAGGATAGTATTTGCAAGAGAATTAGAAGTTCCTATTGTCATGCATGACTATTTGATAAGAGGTTTTATTGTGAATATTACCTTGGATCATTATTCTCAAGATAATAGTTTACTTCTCCACATTCATCATGCAATGCATCTAAAAAAATCATGGTATGCATTTTTGTGTATTGACTAAAGCATTACACTTTTTTGGTAGGGATTACATTCATGCTAGTAGTGTAGTTGGTAAACATGAAGGAGAATGAAAAATCACTCTAGGCTTTGTGGATTCACTTCACGATGATTTTATTCAAAAAGAATAAAGTCATGGTTATTTATTTCACCAAAGATTTAATATCTACACCAAGCATCCTACCTATAGCTTTGAGAGGTATTCATGTTTGGTATATGCCAACTCTATTGGAATGTTTTGGAGATGATGTAGTACTTCAATTTGGTAAAGGAACCTTAGGGCATCCTTGGGGAAATGCACCTAATTTTGTAGCTAATTGAGTTTCTTTAAAGGCTTAAAATGGAGGGTGTGATCTTGTTCACAAAGGTAATGAAGTGATTTTCGAAGCTAGTAAATGAAGTTCTAAACTAGTTACTGCTTGTGAAGTCTAGAAGAAGATCAAGTTTGAGTTTGCTATAGTGGATACATAGTAATTCACTGATTTTATACTAATAAGTAATCATCTCCTTTTTGAAAGCACCAAGATCTAGGTGGGTTTATCCCACTTGGATCCTTATCAATATTGTGCTTTTCTTGTTCTAAAAAAAATTATGAAGCTTTATTTTCTTAAAGTGGAAAAAAGAGTTATTATTATTTTCAAGGGTTAGTAGCTCAGTGGAGAAGAGCACATGGTTTTGAACCATGATGTCAAAGGTTCAAATTCCTTCTAGATTAGATTTTGGTAGAAATAGATAAATATTTCTTTCTATCAAAGAGATGCTTTTTTTTTCATCAATGAAGAACTCTATGAGAATAATGCTTTGATTTAAAAATATCCTTTTTTGGGAAATTGTGATATTGTCTCTATTTTTTTAATTTGAGTATGAGAATGAAGAATCTTACACATGAATAACGACAGTGATAGAAAAAAAGAAATAACTTCTAGATTTTTTTTGCTATGGAAAATTCTAACTCATTCTCCTTTTTGTGTGCCCTTAGTAGCTTTAGTGAAAAAAGCTTTAGATATTTCTTTCACTTCAATACAATGGAATAGAATATGATTTTTATGAATCATCAAGAGAAAAGGCTTTGAAGAGAACCAATAAAAGGTTATCCAAGAAAAGGTAATTTTTTCTTTGTTTCTATAATTCTTGGAGGTGCATTAGGTTTTATACTAGTTGAATTTTTAAGTTATACATGTAGGAGCCTCATACCATCTTTATTATCTCATTAAATACTCCTTTTTTGTAGAAGGAATTGTAATGTGTTTTTATGGTATTGCTAGACTATTTTAAGTTCTTATTTGTGGTGTACAATTATTTTTAATGTGGGAGGTGGTTACAATAAAATAAATGAAAAACAATTCTATGTTTTTTTGTTGGTATTTTCCAAGATAAAATTGTCATGTTTTTTACAATCGCATGTGAAAAATATTTAGACTATAGAAATGGGAGAATAAGTCTTTTTTATAGATGCTATATTCTTTATATGAAACTAAAGGGTTTACTAGATATTCCTTTAGCTCATTCTAGTGATCATTTTAATCTAAGAGAAATGCAACAAAATGTTGTGGAATTAGTGCATTTCTTGTGTGTGTTTATTAAAGCATTTTGACAAATAGAAATGCTTCCCCCTAAAAATTTTAATAAATTTTTTTTTGATAAAAAACAATTAGATATCAAAAAATAGGTGCTTTGCAAAATAAGCTATTCCTAAAATATTGAGATGAACCTTTTTTAATTGTTATTTTGAGTACAAAAGGATTTGATAATTTTATATGGGTTTTATACCTCATTCTATAGTCATACTTTATCCTAACTTAGAACAGAACTCATGGGTGAATCAGGTCTAGTAGCTTTTTACAAGTTGAAAGTGGAAAAAAAAGAAGTATTTGTTTTTCTAAGATATCTTACATGTTTAATAGTACTCCCTTGCATTAATTATATATCACTACATAAAAGCATATAATCATGGGTTACTTTTTGGTGGAATGCTGATTCTCTCAAATATTGGATTTTTTGTAAGAGGGAAGCATCCTAGTAATTTTTGGTCAAATAAAAGAGCTTTTGTTTTTTGAAACAATGGTTGAAGATTGTTTAGAAACATTTTCAAAAATTGGTTTTAGAGAGATTGAAGGAAAAACTAAATGGATCCAATTGTACAAAATAGATTGTATCCAAATAATTACACATTTTTCCCCAAATCTTATAGGTTATGCTTTTCTAACTACCTTTCTTTTTATGGGTCATAAAAATTTGTAATTCCTCTTTATTGGATTTGAAAATTATTCTATAGTATGAGTGATACGATAAAATATTTTTCAACTATTTTAGCAATTGATCTATGTATTGGGTTTCATTCACCTCACCTTTAGAAATTGCTCATCTATTAGTTTTTTGAAAATTATGGTTTTGCATACAATTATCAAATTATATTGAGTCTTATTTCGAATTTTCTAGTTATCTTGAATAGAATTTTGAAGTATTGGATTTTTTGATGTTTTAATCCTATATCTTCTTCACATGTAGTAATTTATCAATGATTGAATGAATAAAAGCTCATTCTTTCAAATTAGAAAAAAACTCAAATAACCATTGTTAGGTTTTAAACGAAAATTGTCAAATCAGAGATATAGAAAATTAACTCTTTTAAATAAAAAACATTGAAATGAAGAATTTACTAATTAACCATGAACATAGACAAAGATTATGATAAAGTTACAAGGTTGGTAACTTTGTCAATTTTGATCTTAATAATCATATATATAATAATTGTGGCTTGTAGTTCAAATGCATATCTTATTTTTCCTAAAAAAGGTTACAAGAATTATTGAGAAGCTATTGGGCACATTATATGTACTAATTATTACTTGGCTAAAAATTTTGTAAAGGTAGAAGTTCCATACTCTATACTTCCTAGTGGTGTTTTTGAAGTAGCAGTGAAAACTCCCTTTGATATAGAAATTAAATATGTTTTAGCCAGTGGTGAGAAAATAAGTTTAAATGTAGGAGTTGTTTTAATTTTACTTGAGCACTTTGAATTGGCTCCTCCAAAGCATATTTCTGTTGAGATAAAAGAAAAAATAGGTAGTTTAGTTTTTCTAAATGATCCCTCCAGAATAAATATTATTGTAATCGATCTTATTCCAGGCCAAATATATCAAGAAATTTTATTTTCAATTATTTCCCTGACTATAAAAAAAATAAATTCACTTTTAGAAATGTTCAATATATAGTGGTTCAATAATTGGTAGACTTAGTCAAATATTATGTAAAGAAAAATGTGGATGCAAGGTAACTATTGATACTATATTACGATGTCAATCTATAATTGACATAATTCCTCTGGGACTAGAACTTCTTATTTTGGAAGGTGACTTTGTTTAGGCAGACCAACAACTAACAAATAAATCTAATGTGGGTGGATTTGGTTAAATTGATGGGGAAATAGTATTTTAAGATCCTTCTTAAATTCAAGGTCTTTTAGGATTCCTGGCATTAGTTGTTTTGGTGTAGATTTTTCTAGTTCTTAATTGAGCTTCTTGATCAATTGCTTAAGGATAGTGACATTTAACATAAGAAAATGTTAAAGAATGCTCATAAAAGGCATGATCATCATTGTGAAATCACTAGGGACAAAATAGTAGAAACCAAAGATGAACCCCAAATTCAAAAATACTTTTGTCTTGATAGGTTCTACTACTATCACCAACTTCCTGGTCATGATAGTAACTTTTGCTTAGCTTTGAAAGATGACCTCCAAAGGATGATTAATAGTGGAGAATTGTTCTTGGATGCATTTAATCCTATGAGGCCACAAAACCAATTGATGTATGTGTACAAGGATCCCCTTAGTGCTAGTAATGACTCTTACATGATAGCCATCTTCAACATCCCTAATAAGTTAAAATTTGCCAAGGATCCATTTGTAGTCAAGGTACCTCCTCATGATAATTATAATTTGACTTCATCAAGTGGAAGAGCACCTTTAGTTATAAGTGTACCACCACCAATAGCTTCCAAAGAGCCATTTTTCATTAGAGTTCCTTCACCCTCTATGAATTAGCTTGTAATAGGTAATGACCAATACTCACATGTGGTAGCCAATACATTAATGCCATTCACATTGACCAATTAAAAATCACCATTGAAGTAATAGATATCATCCATTACAAGCCTAAATCTAATAAAAAAAATCAAAAAAATATTTGGAAGAAGGATGGTTCGTCAAAGCCTATCCAAATATCAGCCATACATATGGAATCCACTTGCTAAATTGCATCTACTACTCAGCCCAAAGAAAATCATAAACTAGATAAGGTCAAGGGGGCCACAAAGCACATGTTAAAACATAAATTAAAAATCCTAAGCATGATGGAAGAGGTCAAAGCCATCAAAATTGAAAAACTATTTGCTAATGATAAACTCTTCCTCATAGCCATGAAACAATTTAAACTTTCACTAAAATAAAAGAATACATCATTGAGTCTTTATTACTTGGTCATAACTTTTTCTACTCACCAAGAAGCATTAGTAAAAATATTAGCATCTAACCCTATGAGTGAAGACATGGATACTAGTAAGAAATTCATTCACTCCATCATTTTGCCACCTTCACTCAAAGCGGATTAAAAACCTACAATGCTAACATTTCGTAACAACAAGGTTAAAATGAATATGCAAAATGATGAAATATTATGTGTTCAACTATTTATAACCATGCATGTTGGTTAATACAAAGTTCCTTGTGTCCATGTTGATAATGGAGCAACAAAAAATGTCATTCCTTTGCCTATTGTCGAGTGTTTAGGCCTAGTCAAAAATGTTCAAGAAACCATCACTACTACTCTTAAATCCTTAAATGGATCATGAGTAGGAGTAAGAGGATTAATTTCACTAGACTTTGTATCTAGAGAATAATTTCCTACATCTATTAACTTCCTCGTAGTGGTAGAGACACTTTCCTTTAACTTAATACTATGATGGACAAGCTTAACTTTTTCTCAGTATCTCGAAGTACTATTTTTTGGTATCTCAAAGAACCTTTTCTGGTATATTAAAGAATAGTATTTTGAAGAACCTTTTTTTGTTATCTTGAAAAATTATTTTTTGGTATCTAGAAAAATCATTTTTTTCTATCTCAAAGAATCTTTTTCTAGTATCTCGAAAAACCATTTTTCTGGTATCTCGAAAAACCTTTATTCTGGTATCTTAAAAAACCTTTTTTTGGTATCTCAAATAACCTTCTCATCAAAAAATAATTCTTCAAGATACTTAGACTAACAATTACATCTCAAAGAACCTTTTTTTTTTTTTTGTATCTTGAAGAATCATTTTTTGGCATGTCAGAGAACCTTTTTCTAGTATTTCGAATAACCTTTTTTTGGTATCTCGAAAGATTATTTTTTGGTATCTCAAAGAATCATCTTAATATGTTTCAAAGAACTATTTTATAGTATCTATTAGAACCATTTTCTATATCTTGAAGAACCTTTTTAATGTTTCTAGAAAATAGTTTTCTAAAATCTTGAAGAACCTTTTGCTGGTATTTCAAAAAACCATATTTTGGTATGTCTGAGAATCTTTTTTTAGTATCTTGAGGAACTATTTTCTACTATCTTGAAAAACCTTTTTTAATATCTTGAATAAAATTTTTTGGTATCTCTGATATCTCAAAGAACCATTTTCTAGTATTTCAAAGAATATTTTTTATAACCTAGACAATGATTTTATAGTATTTCGAAGAATCTTTTGTTGGTATCTCAAAGAATTATTTTTTGCTATGTCATAGAACCTTTTTCTGGAATTTCAAAGAATGATTGAAAGAACATTTTTTTGGTATCTTGAAAATTTTTTTTTCTAGTAACTTGAAAAATCTTTTTTTGATATCTCTAGTGTCTCATAAAATTTTTTCTATTATCTCAAAAATCCTTTTTCTAGTATCTAGAAAATGGTTTTTTAGTATCTTGAAGAACCCTTTGTTGTCGTTTGTTGCTATCTTGAAAAATTATTTTCTAGTATTTCAAAGAACTATTTTTTGGTATCTTAAATAACCATTTTCTAGTATCTCAAAGAATTATTCTTTTGATATTTTGAAAATCCATTTATTAAAATCTTGAAAAATTGTAGTATGGTATCTCAAAGAACCGTTTTCTAGTATCTTAAAAACCTTTTGTTGGTATCTCAAAAAACCATTTTCTAGTATCTTAAAGAATCATTTTTTTTGTATCACAAAGAACCTTTTTTCTTATATCTCAAAAAATCACTTTTCTGATATCTCGAAAAAACATCATCTAGTATCTTGAAGAACCATTTTTTAATATGTCAAAGAATTATTTTCTGGTATCTTGAATAACTATTTTTTTAGCATCTTGAATAACAATTTTTTTGGTATATCAAAAAATTATTTTTTGGTATCTCAAAAAACTACATTTTTAGTATTTCGAAGAACCTTTTTATGATATTTAAGAAGAACCATTTTTCTAGTATCCCAAAAAATCATTTTTTAGGTATCTTAATGAACCTTTTTGATATCTCAAAAAACTATTTGTTGGTATCTTAAAGAATTTTTTTTTGATATATCAAAAAATCATTTTCTAATATCTTCTTAAAGATTCTTTTTTATATCGTGGAGAACCTTTTTCTAGTATATCAAATAACCATTTTTCTGGTATCTTGTTGAACCTTGTATCTTGAATAATCTTTTTCTAGTATTTTGAAAAAATATTTTCTATTCAAAAAACCTTTTTTTTAGTATATTGAAGAACTACTTTTTGGTATCTCAAATAATTTTTTTTTGGTATTTTGAAAAAATATTTTTCTAGTATTTCAAAGAATCTTTTTTTTAGTATTTGAAATAACCAATTTTTGGTATCTTGAAGATCTTTTTTCTAGTATTTCAAAGAAACTTTTTGTACTATCTCGAACAACTGTTTCTTGGTATTTCAAAGAACCATTTTTTGGTATCTTAAAAAATCATTTTTGGTATCTTGAAATAAAGAAGGTTTTTCAAGATATCTAAAAAAAGTTCTTCAAAGATACCTAGAAAATTATTTTTTTGAGATACTAAAAAATGATGTTTTGATATACCAAAAAAACGTTCTTGAAAATACTAGAAAAAGTTCTTTAAAAAGACCTAAAAAATGGTTCATTTGATATATCAAAAAATAGTTTTTTGAGATACCAGAAAAATATTCTTTGATACAATAGAAAAAAGTTCTTTAAGATATTAGAAAAAGGTTTTTTGAGATATTATTATATGGTTCTTCAAGATATCAGAAAAATGTTTTTGGAGATACTAGAAAATGGTTCTTGGAGAAACCAAAAATATAATTTTTGGATATACTAGAAAAAGATTCTTTAAAGATACCTAAAAAATGATTTTTTGAGATACTAAAAAAGGCTTCTTTAAGATACTAGATAATAATATCTTCAAGATATCAAAAAATAGTTTTTTGAGATACTTGAAAATGGTTCTTGGAGATGCCGAATAAAGGTTCTTCTAGATACTAGAGAATGGTTCTTTAAAATACTAGAAAATGATTATTCGAGATACTAGAAATGGTTTATTAGGATACTAGAAAAAAATTCTTCGAGATAACAAATTTTTTTTTTGAGATACTAAAGAAAGGTTCTTTGAGATATTAATTTTTTTTCAAAATATGATAAAAAGATTCTTTAAGAATACCTAGAAAATGGTTCTTCAAGATATCAGAAAATGATATTTTTAAGATAGCAGAAAATGATTCTTTAAGATACCAAAAAATGGTTCTTTGAGACACCAGAAAAAGGTTTTTCAACCTATCAAAAAAAGATTCTTCAAAATAATAGAAAATGATTTTTGAGATACTAAAAAAAGGTTCTTTAAGATACAAAAAAAAACAGGTTATTCAAGATACAAGAAAAATAATTTTTGGAAATAGTAGAAAAAAGTTATTTAAAAATACCTAAAAAATGGTTTTTTTGAGATACATAAAAATAATTTATTGAGATACCAAAAAATTGTTCTTCAAGAAATGAGAAAAAGATATGTTTGAAATACTAGAAAACGGTCCTTCCAGATACTAAGAAAAGGTTCTTTGAGATACTAAGAAAATGTTATTTGAGATACTAGAAAAAAATTATTTGTAATACCAAAAAATAATATCTTCAAGATACCAGAAAATGGCTTTTCAAGATACTAGAGAAAAATTCCTTGAGATACTAATAAAGGTTTCTTGAGATACTTGAAAAATGTTTCTTAAGATACTACAGAATGACTATTTAAGATACCAAAATGTTTTTTTTGAGATACCAGAAAAATGGTTATTTGATATACAAAAAAAAGATTTTGTAAGATACCAAAGAATAGTTCTTTGAAGATACGTAGAAAAAGGTTGTTCAAGATACCATAAAATAGTTCTTCAATATACCAAAAATATATATCTTTGTGATACCAAAAAGTTGGTTTTTGAGATTTTAGAAATTTTTTTTTTAAGATATTAGAAAAAGGTTTTTCGAGATACAACTAGAAAAAGGTTCTTGAGATACTAGAAAAATATTTTTTGAGATACTAGAGAATGGTTATTTAAGATATCAAAAAAAGATTCTTCGAGATACTAGAAAATAGTTTTACGAAGACACTATAAAAAAGGTTTCTTTCAGGTACTAGAAAAAGGTTCTTTGAGATAGCAAAAAAAGGTTCTTTAACATATAAAGAAAAGGTTATTTGAGACACTAGCAAATAGTTCTTTAAAATACCATAAAATGGTTCCTCAAGATACTAGAAAATAGTTCGTTGATATACTAGAAAAAGGTTCTTCAAGATACAACTAGAAAAAGGTTCTTCAAGATACTAGAAAATGGTTCTTTAATATACCAAAAAAGGTTCTTCGAGATATTAGAAATTTTTTTTTGAAGATACTTAGTTTTTTTGAAATACCAAAAAATAGTTTTTCAAGGTACAAAAAAAAAGAGAAGGTTTTTTGAGATATAAGAAAATAGTATCTTTGACATACCAAAATATGGTTCTTCGAGATATCAGAAAATATTTCTTCAAGATACCTGAAAAAGGTTATTTGAGATATCAAAAAGTAAATTTTTGAGATGCTAGAAAAAGGTTCTTTAAGATACTAAAAAATGGTATCTTCAAGATATTAGAAAATGGTTCTTCGATCTACTAGAAAATAGTTCTTCAAGATATCAGAAAATGGTTCTTTGAGATACTAGAGAAAAGGTTCTTCAAGATATCAAAAAATGGTTTATCGAGATACCAAAAAACTATTCTTCAAGATATCAAAAAATGGTTTATTGAGATACCAAAAAACTATTCTTCAAGATATCAAAAAAAGGTTCATAGAGATATCAGTAAAAAATTCTTTGAGATACTAGAAAAAGATTCTTTGAGATACTAGAAAAAGGTTCTTAGATGTACTAAAAAATGAATTTTTGAGATAGTAGAACATGGTTCTTCAAAATATCATAAAAAGGTTCTTCAAGATACCAGAAAATAGATTTTTGAGGTACTAGAAAAATGATTATTCGAGATACTTGAAAATGATTCTTCAAGATACTAAAAAATGGGTCTTCGAGATATTAGGAAAAAATTCTTTGAGATACCAGAAAATGATTCTTCAAAATATTAGAAAATAGTTCTTCATGATTCTAGAAGATAGTGTTTTGAGATACCAAACAAATAGTTTTTTGAGATATTAGAAAAAGGTTCTTTGAGATACCAGTAAAAGTTTCTTTAAGATAGGACTTGAAAATGTTTTTTTTGAGATACCAAAAAAAGGTTTCCTTATTTTGTACCCTAAGATATTATCCCCATAGATACATGACACATTGTTTTGGACAAATCATGGTGGTATGAGAGACACCTGGTGATTGATTAATGTTGTAATACTATCACCATGAAGAAAGAAGATTTGTGTTTTTGCTTACATGATGAAAACCAAAAGAACTTGGTATTTAGGCAACCATTATTATCAAAATAAAATTGCATGGTAAGAAGAATGAAGATGGATCAAACGATTAGTTCTATTATTTAGGAGCCCTCGAGTTCAATGTTGGAAGTTAGAAAAACACAAACTTAGGTCCAAAAAGACTACCCAAGTTAAGAAAAACAATTGCAAACAAGTAGGTGAAGAGAACTAGCGAGAGTTAAAATCCATGAGTTGAGCATATGGAGTCATGGTTTAGGATTAATTATGAAGGTATAGGAGGACATAGTTATTAGGTTAAATAAAATAATTTTCTTCATCAAAAGAGTACAAATTTTAGGCTACATGGAGAAAATTGACATGTTCATACTAGATAGTTAAAATAGAAGTATAGATGTGCATCATGAAAATGAATGATCACTTGTGATGGTGAAACTGAATCACATCATGATGATTGGAAAGAAAGGCACCATGATTGTGGAAAAATGTCCAACACATGTAAACCTAAGAGATCCATAATAAACTCCCACCCAAATATGAGACATGTCTGTTATTCACCAACTTGGAGATAATGGTATAGGGACACCTCTTTTGATCTCCTTGTTCTATCCTACATGTATGTTTTGTAGGTTTCAAGCTTGAAGAAGATGTCCTGGGAGGCTAAGAGAGTTTAGATGAGACTTGGAGGTGATGCGAGACATCTTTAATTTAGAGGAGATATCTTGACCAAATGTGAAACTTCTTAAAGTAGAAGTTTTAGACATTATGTCTCATGCAAGATATCTTGGGAAAAATGTCTTGGCCCATAAGAAGATGCCTTGGAAAATAGTAGATGTCTTTCTCAAGAGTTGGATGGACTTAAAGATGTTTTAATCAGGTCAAGGATCACTTGTATGGATGCGGAAATTTTTAAAAACATCCATCCAAACTTGGGAAACAATGTAAGAAGGTATGAAAGGATAGAAAATAGTGGAAGATCTTCAACTAGAGATTGGGGAAGGTTCTATCGGGTTTTTCTTATCTTTTTTTCTATATAATTATGATGTGTGTTGAAGAAATCACCAAGAGACATAATCCAAGATTAGAAAGAGAGCTCTTGAGGAAGGAAAGCTTATGCAAGAAGAGAACTTGTGTAGGGGAAATTTAGTGAGAGGTAAGGAGGAGCACTTTAGAGAGGTTTATGAAATCTCTTATAAGTGTCTTATCTTGAGCTTTGACTTCATGATGATCTATTAATGATTGAGAGGGAACAAGTGTGGCCTCTAAGATCTTTGGGAGAGTAGTGAGTTAAGCTTGGCTTCTCATATTTGATGTATTTTTTCTATATTTTAAGAGTTTTCTTAATATAAGAGTTGATGAGTGGCTAGGTACCCCTACACTCAACCATACGAATACAAGTGTTCATGCACGATCCGGTCGAACTCAATAGATATGTTAGTTGTAGTATCTAGATAGTTACACATTGATTGCAGCTTGCTATCTTCCCACTTGGACTAGTATTTGCTTTGTCATGTATGGTTTAGTCCACAGTAAGGTGTATGATGTGGTCCTAAACTAGTGCTACTCCTAGAGGCAATGGAAAATAACTTTGTTTTAAGCTAAGAGGGAGTGGGAGAAGAGAATCTAAGCTAGCCTAAGTGCAATAAGCATCCATCCTTAATCATCAATACACATCTTGGATCTTGTGTACTATTGTTGGAATTACCAAGTATATATTACTTGAGCACTCCTAGATACGCTACAGGGTTACCAAGTGGTTACACTTAAATGCTTGTGATTCTGCATTTAATAATAGGGATAATAAAGGAAGGTAAAAAAACATTAGTTAAGAAAGCAATAAATAACAATAACAATTAAAACTAAGTGAATGTTGCAATGATGAAGTAATCTAGATCTTTATTGCCAATCATGTGCATGTTAAAGTATGCTATACTTGAATAAAGATTCCATACAATTATAATTATCACATTGTGGGAATGCACTTGGGAAAGAGTTGAGAGGAACTAAAAATGAACAAAAAACTCTATTTCTATACTAACCTACCTTAACTGACTCCCTTTTCCTGTGCACCCAAATGTGTATTTATAGGCTCACATAGGAGTCATGATATCAGGTATTTGATATTGTTATCTAAGTTGTGATATTGTGTACTTGATATCGAGGGTCTAATATATCAGGGGTCCAATATCAAGTGTTTGATATCAAGGATTCGATATCAACACCTGACAAACCATGATTCATCATACCCCCATGACTAAATAACAACTCGTCCTTGAGTCAAAGAAAGTGAGGAACTAGTTCATTTAATTAAAAACAAGGGATAGGTATGAGATTATTGAATGACGATGGACTGTTTCATGTTGTAGTGTGAGATTAAATAAAATTTGGACACAGACACAAAATACAAAACTTATAGAACTCATGGGATTCCCAGTGGTGGTGGCTCCTCCATGGATGTCTCTCCTTTGTCCTACACTCTAGGCTTTTGAGATTGATACCATTGAAGAAGTTCCTGATGTTTCTCCTCTTTTATTCAAGGATTATAAGCCATCCATGTTGATGTTCCAATGTTTGATGAATTCATCACTTCCATGGACACGGTAGCTGCGAGAACACTTGATTGGCCTTGACATGCCATGCTGCAAATAACTATCATTCCTTTTCATAGGCTTAGGCCTTGACCTCTCCACCTTTTGCTTGGCTAGATTATGCAATGAGAGTAGTTCCCTAATGGATGCTAAATGATTGTGCCTCCTGCTCTACATGTTTTTCATGAGGTCCTTGGCCTCTACCTCCCCTTGGACTTTCAGTTGCACCTTGAGAAGGTCCTCCTTGTTGTCATCTTTTAGGGATCATCCATAATCACACAAAGATCAATTGTTAGTAAGGTTATTAAAAGAAGTTTAATTATTTCATACCTTACTCACTACTTTAATAAATGTTGAATTCTTTGCTTAGTGTGATTTTAGAGTTAAAAAGTTTTTCAAGTAAGTTGCCCTAAAAGTTTAATGTTAGACCTGATTTGTTTAGGTGATATATAAAAGGACATGTAATGGTTTTGAGGAATGTTTGATAAAATGATAACAAAGGAAAGAATAGATTTGGCAATGAAGTACTTGAAGGGTATAAAATGATGTGGTGATGTGCAAAAAGTACAAATTACAAAAGTCATGCAAGTGGGTCCTCCCCAAAGCAGGTTCCATCCTATAATGCCCTTGCGTAACAACACCTTAAAATGTCCATAGGGACTAGAAGGTTAAATGTAATCTAAATCAATACAAGAAAACATACACATGTTAAATACCACTACAATGAGGTAGGAATTCTATGCTACACAAGATACAAGTCAAAAATACACGAACATCAAGATGAGGGGAATTGTAGAAGGGATTGCAAAGATCAAGACATGAGGTAACTGACCCAAGGCACAATGAATTTTGAGTGTAGGATGTGATTGATGTGTCATGAGCCTATCAATCCAAAATCAAGACAAAGTCCATTCCTTCGATCAGTGACATCACATAATTTTATTCAATGATGGACAACCATAAGAGCACCATGATAGCAAGGTGTACGATCACTTGGCATTTTTTCCAAGGGAAGAGTGATTTGGAATTTCTTTATAGCACACATGATTTTTATTTTTTTATTTTTTTGATGTTTTTTTCTTTTTCTAGCCACTTTGGTACTTTTTTTCCCCAACAATGAACTAGAGAAGCTACCAACCATCAGGCATGGGTGCATGTCTTTCCAGTGGGACCCCTAGAATAACATTGAGTTTCTTGATTGAGTGCCTTGATTACTATTACTCCCATGCTTTGTTAGATCTACAAGGATATTAGTACAACCAAGCTACATGATAGCACCTATAGATGTCACCAAGAAGAATCCACAAGTCCCCTTGATATCACACCCTGGCCATTCCCTCTTAGTCCATCATTTTTTGCTCTGGGCATAATGAGCACAAAATTACTTTTAAGTTTTCATGATGATAAGAATATCATTTTTCCTAGAGTAGAACCTCTTATTAATAGAATGGGTGGGTGGATGTTGTGGGCTTGCTGTTCAAATAATTAGTCCCCTAAGACTTGATAGCATTGAACAACACCTCAACCAACAAGTCACATGAGTATTTTATTTGCTGATGAGATTACCCTCAAAAAGATAAAACAACAAATAAAAAGATAAAACAAAAAATTGAAAGATGAAAAAATAAAAAATAAAAAATTGTAAAATTAAAGAAAATGAAAAATATTTATTAATTCTTCTTGTTAGAATGGAAGATATCCCCCATGACTAAACCCTTGAGTATGGATAGAATTAATAAATGGAATATTTGGATCCAAGAATTTTGGAAACATTGGAGTCTAGTCATATCCAAACCATTGGGTGTCATTTGAGGTGGTGGTAGGAATATACTCAAATTGGGGTTTACACACTTGATTGTAGTAGGCATAGTGGGGCAGATTATAAGATGTGGTAATGTGATAAGGAGTTGAACCACTATGGCACCTGTGACCGTAAGATGGTATGAAAGGATCAATATGTCTTCCTACATGGTTATATTCATTAGGCTGCATAGTTGTTGGAGTATTGATTGATGGCCTGGATAAGGTAACAGGAGGCATTGGATTCGAAGGAGGAGATGCATCATAGCATTGAACTTGTGTTGGGTTGGAGGATGTAGTGGTTTTGGAAGCGTGCTATCTCTTTCTTTGGTCATGCCTAAAGAAGGAATACTTTTGACGTTGTGAAGGATTCCCACTGTGGTTAATAGTAGCAACACAAGTAATGTTCGTAGGTTGATGCTATGGTGCAAAACCTACTGGTACTATTGGTGGCGATGTAGAAGGAGGTGAAGGATGAGAATATTGAGGGTAAGGAGAAGTATAAGGAACATGAGGTGGTGAACTTGTTTTAAAGGACATGGGTGGATAGTATTTAGAAGAATGATAATGTTGTAGTGAAGTAGAAAGGTTGACACAATTGGGAAAACAAGATATTGGACATAATATGTGCTTGGGTTCGGATGGTATGGAGGGTATGACCAATTTGACTATGGCCTCCCCTATGATTGGGGTTTTTGCCATTGTGGTTGAACCCGGTATTTCTATACAAAAACTAGATGTAACATCCCTTACTAATGCTCATGTAAATGTGACAAGATTGGGCATTGGCCTTTGGGGTGATCGTACAGGAAAACGTCACATTGATACAGGTGATTTGTAGTTGAACTTCTATTTTTATTATCTTCAACCATTTTTCTAATTGTTGTGTGGTGTCTTGTCTTGTTTTGTTGATTTAGCATAGTTCCACCTCTAATAATGTTGGCATATTCTCTGCACTTTTCATGCACCCATTCTGTCATCTTATTAATCTTTACCTCAATTTCATCTAGTGATTATAGTATTGGCAAAGATGATTCCACCTCCTTGAGATGAGTTGATTTCTCCTCTTCATGATCATGGACCTTTGTTATTTTGAGATTTTGGTCCTATTGATAGCTTTCAACTTTCTCCCATTTAGCTATTTCTGCTTCTTCTTTTGCCACCCGCTTAATAAGCTCTTGGAATTGGTCAGTTCTTAGCTTGTATAATTTACTTGGGGCATACATCCCTAGGGTTTCCCTTGTCTTGTTATGGAGCCCATCTATGATGTGGTACATTAGCCTTTCCTTGGAGAATCCATGGCCTGGGTAGTTGTTTAATAATGCATAATATCTTTCAAAGGCCATGTCCAAGGGTTCATGTTGAACTTGTTTCCATCCTTGGATTTGTTTCCTCAATGTTGACACTCTTTCATAGGTTTGATATCTTTCATTGAAGAGTTCTACCATTGTCGACCAATGTTGAATTGATGTTGGTCATAAGGACCTGTACCATACTTTTGCTTGGCCAACAAGTGTCATAGGAAAGAGCTTAAATTTTGACCACCCATTATCAATATTGTTCCATACACAGGCATCATGGAAGGCTTGTAAATGATGTTGTGGATCTAAGTCATAGCCTCCTAAAAACTTGGAAAAGTTGTTTAAATCAAGCATGGGTAGAAAACTTTTCTTATGATGCCTATGAGATATTTGAACAACTTCTTGTATATGCATTAGGCTCTTAGTGGCCAGCAAGGGTACATCGTCACTAGGTAGGTTATGAATTTGTGAGTTGGGATGATGTTGTCTTTGTTTATGTACATAGGAGACCCTTGCATCAGATTGAATACTCCAAACTTCCTCTTCATCATCGTATAATTCGTTGGTTCTCCAATGAATTACCTTACTAGTTGTTGTGTTATCATAGTCTTGTGAGAGATACATTGCTGTAAATTTTTGTGTGAGTTAATTGAAATTAAGTTCTTTTCAAAGAGATATATTGTGAATACTTTGTTACATTGATCTCGTATGATATAACTAATCTAGATAACTAGCACCATCCTTGGCAACTATGCCAATGATGAGTGACTAGGTACCCCTACACTCAACCATATGAATACGAGCATTCACACATGATCTAGTTAAACTCTGCAGATGGGCTAGTTGTGGTATCTAGATAGTTATACATTGATCGCAGTTCGCTGTCTTTCCACCTAGACTAGTATTTGCTTTGTCACATATGGTTTAGTCTAGAGTGAGGTGTATGATGTGGTCCTAAACTAGTGCTACTTCTAGAGGCAATGGAAAATAACTTTATTTTAAGCTAAGAGGGAGTGGGATAAGAGAATCTAAGCTAGCCTAAGTGTGATAAGCATCTATCTTTAATCATCCATACACATCTTGGACCTCATGTACTACTTCTGGGATTACCAAGCATATATTACTTGAGCCCTCCTAGATACGCTACTAGGTTACCAAGTAGTCACACTTAAAAGCTCATGATTAAGTCATACTCATTCTGTGTTTAATAATAGGGATAGTAAAGGGAGGTAAAGAAACATTCTTAAGAAAGAAATAAATAACAATAAAAATTAAAACTAAATGCTGCAATGATGAAGTAATCCCAATCTTTATTGTTGGTCATGTGTTTGTCCAAGTACATCACACTTGAATAAAGGTTTTGTACAATTACAATCATTACACCACAAGACTGCACTAGGGAAAGAGTTGAGAGGAACTAAAAATGAACAAAAGACTCTACTTCTATATTGACCTACCTTAACTGACTCCCTTTTCCTATGTGCCCAAATGTGTATTTGTAGGCTCACACAGGAGTCATGATATCGAGTATTTGATATCGTTATCTAGGCTACGATATTATGTACCTGATATCAAGGGTCTAATATCAAGGGTCTGATATCAAGGTTCTGATATTAGGGATTTGATATCAAGGATCTGATATCAAGGGTTTGATATATGGGGTTTGATATCAAGGGTCCGATATTAGCACATGATAAACCATGGTTCATCAAGAGTGATTTTCTTTATTTCATTATGATGTTTTGTTTTTCTAGGATAATTATATTTGGAAGTTGTGGATTGGGTCCTATTGGGATCTATTAAGGCAGCACCATTGCATCAAATAACCTAAAATTTAACTATGGGAGTCTATTGTGAACAGCAAACATAGAACTACCACCCTACTTGCATTAAGTTATTATATGTCATTTGTGAAAAAAAAAATTTTTGATGTGATGGATGAAAACATTAGTTTTGTTGTTTTAGAGATCTCAAGTTCAATGTCAGAAGCAAGATAGACACCACCCTAAGTTTAGAAGAGGCTAGCTATGTTAAGAAAAATAATGAAAAACAAGTAGCTCGTGAAAGCCAACCAGAACTAGAATCCATAAGTTGAGGATATGAAGTCATAGTTCAAAGCCAACTATGATAGTTTTCTTTATAAAAAAGTAGAAATTATGGGCTACATGGAGAAATTTGATAAAGATTAATATTGGATGGTCAAATGCAAAAGTAAAGATGAGAAGCATGGAAAAAATGATCAATCACAATTGCAAAACTAAACCACACCATGATGATTATGAAGGAAGACACCATGGTGTTGGAAACTGCTTAACACATGTTAACCCAAGTAATTCACAAGAAACCATGATTTAAATATAAGACATTTCTATTATCTTTCAACTTAGGGATGACGTAGAATTCAATTGTGGGAATTTAATGGGGATAATAGATGTACAACTACAACCCTACCTATATTAAGTTGTTTATGTGATTTTTGAAAAATATTTGTAAATGAAAATCTACATGGAATGACCAATAACCAAGTCTATGATGATGAATGGATAATTGCACACCTTCTAATTGAGGGAAAAATTTACGAAAAATATTCAAAGGCATGACAAGAGTCCAAACCTTGAAAAGTTCATAAAATGATTGAAACTTGGAAATCAATGAAACTAACAAAAATTTTCTAGATTTGAGTTAAGGTAAATATTTTAGTATGAAGTAATATGTACACATAGTATCCAAACTTAAAATGATTGAACCTATAAATTTTCATAAAACCCCAATTCCAAAATGTTACTAAAAAATGTTCAATTAATGTCATGATTAATGAATAAAAATGAATCATATTTAAACATGAAAAACAAGACCCAAACCAATAATGATTACACATAAACCATGTAATTTGAAAAATCCCATCTATGCTAAAATATAAAAAAAATTAGAACGTAAAACATAATAAAATGTCAAGAATTCTCTGTTAGAAACAAGAAGGATAAATACAAGAAGAAAGTGCATAAACATAGCCACATGCACAGATGAACCATGAACACAAAGTCCTAACAAAACTCTAACAATATTACCACAAGTCTCCAATCTAGTAACACTTTTACATTGAGGTATAATGAATGTCAAAGTACTCAAAGGAATAGAAAGTGAGGTTTTTAATGGAAAAGTATCCAACAACAAAAACATGATAACCTTAATCCTATTTTGTAAAAGGAAAATAAAAATAACAAAAAACTACCTCCAAGGCTTACTTGTCTTCCATAGACATGCCAAAAAACCAAAAGAGATATACCATAAAACCTTTTGATAAAATCAACACATACCATATCATAAATTTAATTTATATATTATATAACATACACGTGAATGTGCACACAACTTAATCATGCAATTTACATGTCATACATGCCTAATCCATGGCTATATTGAAAAGGGTGTCAAATTGAACCACCATGTTAGTGCATAGTAGTTTTATAAGAATTAATAATGCATAGAATTTAATATACATAAATATAAAATTTAATACAAATTTTCATAACTAAAAAGCATGATGAAAACAAATCCAAGAATATCAAAGAAATACAACATGAGGTAAGAATAATAACTTAGACATAAACGAATATGGATTGTTACACTTCATTTCATATGCTTTGATGCCCACATTTTCTTGTTTAACTTGAATGCCTATGAAGTATTTCAGTTCTCTAAGAACTTTTATTTCAAATTTTTTTTATATATAATATAAATTCTTCCAATAACTCGTCATTTATAGTAATAAAGACTATATCGTCAACATAAAGGAATATTATTATGAACTTAATATTGTCATGTTTATAATATAAGGTTAGTTCAAAGATGCATGATGACTAATTTTTCTTTAAAATAAAATCATTAGTTATATGAAACCATGTCTTAGATGCTTGCTTTAGGCCATACAACAACTTTTTTAGTTTGCAAACTTTGTCCTCTTTTCCTTTGACTTTATATCCTTTTGGCTATTGGACATAAACTTCTTCATTTATATATCTTTTAAGGAATATCAAAGTGTCATCTATTTGATGTAATTTTACATTATGATTAGTATCAATTGAGATGATAAGCATTATGGTTTTAAACCTTTCCACTAGTGTAAATATTTCATTATATTCAATATGTTTCTTTTGTCTAAAGCCTCTTGTTATCAATCTTGCTTTATGTTTTATGACTTCTTCATTTTCATTAAATTTTTTGTACAACCATTTGCAATTAATAATTCTTTTTTATTTTTGCCTATCAACCAACTACCATACATTATTTTTAAGGATGGTCTCATATTCCTTACCCATGGCTTCCTTCCATACTTTGATTTTCAAAGCTTCTTCTATGTTGGATGGTTCTTAATTAAGAGCTAAATAGGCAAGATTTTTTTAATTACATTTGATTAAGTTTTTTTTTTTTTTGAAAATTTGTGTCCAACATTTGATCTTGAGATAGTTTCTTTGAACCCAAGACTTAGGATTTTTGAGTTTTTAATTTTTCATTATTATGTTGAGGCTAATTTATACCAAAGTTGTCTTCAATGGATATCACATCCTAGAGGAGTACCATTTGTATGCAATTAGCTCATAGCATTTGTATCCACTTATTTTTGTATCATAGCTAAGAAATATACATTTTTTTCTTGGTTGTCTAACTTGTCCATAAATTGTTTTGCAATCTTAACATAACAATGACATCCCAAATGTCTTCATGTACTTAATATTTGGTAGCTTATTATAAAAGAGTTCATAAGGTTACTTGTCTTTATTGGTACTCTTGATTATTCTATTTGTGATATAGGTTGCCACAGTCATGGTGATGCTCTAATATCTATGTGATAATTATGAATTTTTTCAAGTTCTATTTTTATTTTCTATAACTCCATTTGATTGGGCTATACCCACATGTTTTTTGATGAAAAATTTCTTGTTTTGTGTAGAAGTGTTCAAAATTATTGTTGATGAACTTTCCTCCTTTATCTAACCTAATGTCCTTTATTGTTATATTCATGGTATTGTGCATAATAGTGTAGAAATATTTAAACTTGCTTATTACTTCATATTTTGTTCTTATGTTGTATGTCTAAGAAAATCTGGAGTGGTAATCTACCATCATAAGGATGTAATTTTCACTTCTAATTGAAGTCATTGGCATGGAACCAATAAGATCTGTATGAATTAGCTCAAGTGGTTTCTCTTTTCTTTGCATGGTCATGGTGTGAGAACTATTGGTTTGCTTGCCTTGCATGCAAGTTGACATTTCTATTTTCAAGTTTCTTTGATTTGGAGACTTCCTATTTTTATAGGACTATCATTCCTTCAATATTGTTGTATGAGGTATGACCTAATCTCTTGTGTTAGATTTTATCTTCTTCTTATTAATAGATAGGTGATGATTTCCTAAAATTATTTGAGAGGTAATTTTATTTGGTTTAATTATTTGAATAATGTGTTCTTTTGGTTTTTGACCATCATCACTAAGGCCGATGAGATTTGATTTTAAGTCAAAGTAGCCATAGTCTATGTAGTAGATTTGATTGTTGTAGGATTTAATTTTAATTATCTCTTCTCCATTTAGTTTTGTGATTGTACACCATTCATATTTCAAGCTTTCATATATTATTTTCCTAGCCATTTGTCCTACTGAAAGAAAGGAATTTAAAAGATTTCAAACATGAAACACTTGAGTAGTGGCTATCGCTTTGTTGTTGGGTAATATTATAATATAGTCTCCTACTACTATATTGAGAAAGTTACTATCACCAATTTTGATGTTGCCAATATTGTTGGACTTGTAATTGAGTAGATAGGATTTGTGAGGTGCCATATGATTTGAGCATCTATTATCTATAATTCATGAATTTTATTTAATAATTTCACTAGAATTGAAAGCTTTAAGATTATCTTAATTGTCTTCTTATATTGGAGTAGATGTTGATGCCTCTTGGTTTTTGTTTTGAAGTTGAACTAAAACAAAGCTAATTTTTATCTAGCAATATTCTATAGTGTGTTCCCTTTTTTTAAAAATTTATAGAATGGGATGTTGTTGTTTGTTTGCATATTCCTTTGGATCAATTACCTCCCAAACATCATTTTTTAAACAAGGCCTTTCATCATCTTTTCAAAGAATGAAGTCCTAGGTCCCATTGAAGATGATGGGACATTTTTCAATTTCTTTACTGCAACTCATTATAAACTTAGCACTATGATACTAATGTAGTTGTTAAAATTAAATTTTGAAATTTCGATGAAAGCTAATGAAAAATAATGAAAATTTGATTCACCATGAATCATGGTATTCTACTATGAGTCATGATCTTTGGACCATGATATAACCACAAGGTGTGGCTGGAGAAATAGAGAAAAATAAATCAAACTAAGAAAATTATGAGTAAGCCATAAGTTGTGGTTTTACAAACTAGAGAGAAAATTCAAACTGAGGATTTCATGAGTCAAACAAAGTATCCAAATAGCTTAACATGATATCATGAGTCACTATCTTTCTAGTTGGACTAGTAGTGATTCTATTGTTTTAGTTTAGTCCAAAGTGAGACGTATGTTCATGATATTATTTAGCAATTAATAAAAATAATTCAAAATATAGAAATTAAATAATTTATCTAATTAATATCAAAGTAAATTTTAAACTTACATACCCATTACTATGATTACTAAGCCTTTGGCTATTCGATAAGCTAAGAAATAACACTACTGAGATTACTAAGTGTATACATATTTATGCTTGAAATTAGTCCTATTAATTCTACCATACTTAACATGCCTGGAAATGTAATTGGTAATCTAAATTGCATTAAAAAGTAAATGACCTAGAAAAGTAAATTCAATTCTAAGTCAAATTTCTCCAATGGAATGGAATGAATCTTAATCTTTATTACCACTCATGGAATATGTCCAGGTACATTCCATTAAATAAAGACATTGTACAATCCACTCATAACCATCCTGTGAGCACTCATTGGCTACTACTAGAATTGAAAAATAAAACTAATAGTGTTCAACTCTGTTATGATCAATTTAGGCCATAAATGTGAGAGGTAAATTGTATTTATAGGAATTTATTGCAACTACAACATCATGTTTGCATTGCAACATTGCACTTGCAACATCATAGATACGATATCTCAATTGTCTAACTCAATTTTCATCAATCTCAAGACAATGGCTATGCTAGGTTTCATGTTGATGTTTCTTGTTGAAACATCATTGAAACATCACCATTGCCTTAAGCTTCTTGATATATGAAGCTTCATCACTATCATTTCTTGTTAGTTAAAAATTGTAATTTAATTTTATTACTTCATCCTAATTTAATTTTATTTATTTATATATATTTCTCTCATTAATATCATTTCTCAATTTATTTGTTGCTCTTACATTGATTCCATCATGTATGTGTATTTTGGAAATGTATTGAATGAGAATTTTTTAATATAAATTTAAGCTATTTAGACCCTAGTTGGTAGGATGAGCATTTAGACTTTGGATGATGATAAAAGATAAAAATATGGTATTTATTTGTTATTTCACTAGTTAGGTTTCTATTATTTGAAACTTATTAATGTGCTAGATTTAGTGACTTTCAATTAAGATAATACTTTTTATGTTTTATCAAAATTGGAGAAATTTGAAGAAGATAGAAATGCATTATTTCAATGGAAAAATGAAGAACTTTTTAGAGTGAATTGGATTTTGGCTCATCAAACTTCAATACTTTGAGAGTTGTAAAAAAAATTTTAAAAGAAGGAAAACACAAGGTGAGCTTGAAAAGAAGCTCATGCTCATGCTCATGTAAATTTTATGTGTTGTGTCAGGTATATGATAGAAGGAAAATATGGTGAAGGCTAATGAAGTGTAAAAAAAAAGAGCATCAAAAGCTTATAGAAAAGCATGAGCTATTTGTTACAATTAATGTATTTAAACTAAGATCATATGGAATAGTTTTAAGTAGTCTTCAATGGAGAGATCTTATAGTTTGCCTTGTTGCTCTTTGACCTATGAAAACTCAAAAATACTATGCTTTCCAATGATAATTTGTAAAAGTTTGACTTGGGGTTGAGGTTTAATTTGGTTATTTCTCTTGAACTTCAATTATTACATAAAAATATTTACAATATTAAGCTTAGGAAAATCATGATTGGTTTAATGGTGCCCTAAATATTCTTAGTATAATCCATACATGAATTATTATAACTTGTACAATTTATGATTAATAGAAAACTCATTTCCCAAAAAACATGAACAACAACAAAAACAATAATAAATAAATAAAAGAAAACAGAAAAATGTATATATGTGAAGTCATATAACTGGCTGAGAATTGAATATGTAATATTAAAATATTGGCTTTATAAGTAATTAGAACTGTATTTGAAAAAGATTATGTTTGTGATTCCAACCTTATTGATTTGAAATTTCACATTATGAGAAAAATAGCATTTGTAATAGTCTAATAGAAGATGACATTATATAAAATAATTTGTTGAGTAACCAAGAAATTCCCATTTGAAGTACATTAACAAGGATGAAATCATACAATACAAAAAAAACATATGCAACTAGATGATAATCATCATCCATTCTGTTTTGCTGCAACTAGATGATTTCTACAGATGCAACTTTCACGGTACCATGATCTTGTATTCTTGTTCAAAAGAAAATGTTATAAAAATTTTTCAATCTTACAATAAAATCTCCGAATTTGGTCGACCACTCTCTAAAAGCTTTTTAGTTGCTGGTTTGAATACAAAAGAAAGTGTTATAAAAATTTTTCAATCTTACAATAAAATCTCCGAATTCAGTCGACCACCCTCTAAAAGCTTTTAAAGTTGCTGGTTTGAAAATTTTGAGATTCCAAAAACAGAACCCCTCTGTTACATTAAATTAAAACTAAAAACTACGTAACCCTGTCTCTGTAAATAAGTACAAAATCATCCCCTTTGAGTACCAAAGATTATCAACAAAGAATAATTAAGGTCATTAAAATCTTTAATATTGCATCTCCAAAATTTGTAAAAAAAAAAATTAAAACACTAGTGCAAATGAAAAATTAAATAAAATTAATGTAGATGTTTGAGATCTTCTGAAGACTCTACAATTGAAGAAAACCAGTTGCCCGTTATTGTCAAAGTTAATAGGCTCTACGCACAGAATGAAGGCTAAGACATTGGTGAAGGTAGTCCTGCAGGACTGAGCATCTGTGCATCTTTAAGGAGTGATGGAAGTTTCTTTTTGACAGCTGGTGCTTTGTCTTCTCTTTGTAGCATTCTAGTGGTGGCAAAACAAAGAATTTAGTTTGCTGCTGGGCAGAACCAAAAACTCAATCAAGAACCACTGGAATGCAACCAAGAGAAGACAAAGCAGGAGCTGAACGTCAAGATCCGTAGCACGTCAAGATCCGTATGGGACTACACTAGGATTCTCTCTTCCTCTTCCAGCCAGGTATCCTTCTGCACGCTCCAACAAATACAATACAGTTTCAATGATCCAGACCAAGTAATGAACAGCAATGTAAATCAGTGACTCTGCAATCTTAATTTGCAATGCTTTCCTACCCAGTCTGGAAACATCTAAGTGATCTGTGACCATTTTTGCCCTCCAAATTTCTGCACTAGTCACACCAGGAGCCCTTCCCCACCTTCCAGCAACCAAACAAAGCATGCGATATGGTTTATCCTGGTTCTTGAGAGACGTTAAATGCAGTTCTTCTTCTAAAGGATTCAGCAAAGAAATCAGAAAACCTTGATTTTTTTCCATGATTTTGCATGAAGTGACATAGCTTTTGATGCATAAATTTTGGATGCACCAACATGAAGAAAAAAAAGTTGTTTGAGAAGACTATAGCCTAGGGTGCCTCCTAAGGAAACCGGGAATAATCTCACCTGGAGAGGGCTAAATGGTCTTCTAAAAATAGTAAAAAAATGAGAACTTTAATTGGAATAATTATTTCAAATTCAGGAACACAAAAGGTAACCAAAATAAGTTTTACTTACTTCCTGGTTGCTGCTGCCATTCGCACTAGTCCGTTGTGGGTGTTGTCATAGCCAACACTACCTGTAGCTGCTAAAGGAGAGAGAGAGAAGAGGCTGGATGAAAGGGCCTGTTGACGTGTCTCTAACACATAGACAGAATATGCCCTATTGTCGCCAACATGAGACAAGGAAATTTGTTCTTGTTTGGAGAACCCTACCACAGATGCACCACTTGCTAAAAATAGAACAGAACTATAGAACTCATGCCTGCAACTGCTGCTACACTATAGCATAGAGAGAGAGAACGAGCCGCTAGATCTTGTTGTCATGTGCCAGTAGATACATTGGTATCTTTAGTCCTATGTTTGCCATCATCAGATCTTGTTGTCATGTGCCAGTAGATGCGTTGGTATCTTTAGTCCTACGTTTGCCATCATCATGGGTCTACTGCAAAAAGGAAAAAGAAAACTATTGCCTTTTGGTTTCCTGCTAAGATTATTAACTATCGTTCACACAACTCTGTCAGTTGCCAAGAATAAAGAAATAGGACTACAGAACCCACTTGCCATGCTCATTGTTTGTGCATGTCAACTACGTCGTTGTTACCCTAAGAAAAATAGGAGAAGAGAGAGAGAGAGAAAATTTCCGTTTTTTGGTTTCTTAGCCCCTAAAGACCCCTTGCCCATAGCTATGTTTCTTTCCATTGAGGCACACATAGAAGGGAGAGCGAGGACCTCCTTAATAAAGCAGGCTCTTTTCTCGAACAGCTTTGTCTCTCTCAAACGAGTTTTTCCTAAGTGTTGGTGTGACCAAAATTTATGCATCAACACCTTTTGATGCTAGAAGGAGTGCATGAACCCACCTTTTGTTTATTAGCTCTTCTTACCATCTTCTTGTGGCTATTTTGTTTTCCGATCCTATCTTAGAACCTATTGTTTTTTTAAAACCTTTGTCTTCAGACTCTTTATTTTTTACCTTTTTTTATGCTTTCCATTTTCTGAAAAGTGTTGTTACTAAAATCTTTTATTATAACCCTTGTTTCTTAGTTCCATTTTCAAATTTCTAATCTTGGTGGTTTTTACTTGAGTCCTAACTTAGGTGAGGTGATTTTATTATTCAATTTTAAATTTATTTTTCTAAAATTTTTCTTATTTTATTATTTTTCTTTTAAGATTTCATGATTTTTGTTACTCTTTGCACTTGCATGTAATTTGTTGTTTTGGGGCTAAGTGTCGTGGCCAACATCGCCTATGCTATCGCACAAGGTCATGATCAACAAAACTATCCTATAAAATCATATACCATTTTACCAAGTAATGTTAATGTGCAGGAAGGTGGATCAACATGCAGGAAGGTGAATCGACGTGTAGGGAGGTGGACCAACATGTAGGAGGTGGACCAATGTGCAAGAAGGTGGACCAACGTGTGAGGAGGTGAAACATTATTAGCAGAAGACTATAAAGTAGAGAATGAAGATGATATCAGGAGAGAGGGTG
>MNCI01003186.1:381438-533202 GCA_015680685.1 Gnetum montanum
GTGGGGGAAAGCAAGGGCCTCTTTAACAAATCAAGCTCTCTTTCCAAACAACTATGTCTCTCTCCATGGAGGCACATGTAGATGGGTAGGGGAGGTCTTCAAGGGCTAAGAAACTAGCGGATGATAGTTTTTTCTCTCTCTTCTCCTATGTTTCTTGGGATGAAAATGGTGCAGATGATGCATATAGATGGTGGATGCAATAGGTGGGTTTTATATTCTTGTTTCTTTATTCTTGGCAATGAACCAACGTCAGTCAGCAATGGAACAGCTACATGGATGACAGTCAACAATGTTAGTAAGAAACCAAGAGGTGGTAGTTTTCTTTTCCCTTTTTTTGGCAGGCCCATAATGACAGCAAATGTAGGACTAGAGATAATAATGCATCTATTGGCACATGACAGTAGGATCTCTCTCTCTCTCTCTCTCTCTCTCTCTCACTTTCTCTCTCTACTGTAGTGTTGCAATAGTTGACAACAACAATTGTAGGTGTAGGTTCTATAGTTTCATTCTATTTTTGGTGGATAGTGCATCCATGGCAAGGTTCTACAAATAGGAAAAAATTTCCCTATCTCATGTTGGCAATGGAGCATGTTTTTTCTATGCATCAGAGATGCATCAGTGGGCCTCTTCATCTAGCCTGTTCTCTCTCTGTCTCTCCTCTGGTGACTACAAGCACTATTGGTTGTGACAATGTTTGCAACGGATTGATGACGAATGGTGGTAGCAATCGGGAAGCAAGGAAAATTTATTTTGATCACCTTTTGTATTCTTGAATTTAAGACACTCATTCCAATTAAAATTTTCTTTTTTTACTATTTTCAGAAGGTCACATAGCTCTCTTTAGTTGAGACTATTTCTCAGTTTTCATACCCATACAAGAGGCACCTTAGGAAATAGTCTCCTAAAATGATTGTTCCCAGTGTCAGTACTTCCAAAATTTATGCCTCAATAATAGCAAATTGCAACTAAGAACTGAAAAATTCTATAGCAAGTGGTTGTTTCCTTTTTGCATTTTAGGAAATTGCAAGTTGGAAGTGGTGGATTGTATGGCAAGATAACACTACAACCTTGGTAGCCCAAGACCTATCTTGCATTACTAGCTCCACCATTGGTTACACCATGAAAGGCAGATGCAACTTCACCAATACTAACACTAATAGCAGTTGCAACTATAGCTCAAGTAGATGGGGCTCAGATTAGGCTAGAAAAGCTTAAAGCTGTAGTTCTTATCTTGGCTTCATTTGTGTCATTATGATCAATAAGAAAGGCTTTGAGACTGCATTTATGTCAATAAGATCAATAATATGTAGCATGTGTTACCTACTAATGTGTTTTATGCATTAGTTAATGCATGAAGGTGGTCACTATATTCACTAACATATTTTATGCATTAGTTAATACATTAAGGTGGCCACCATATCCACTAATGCATTTTATGCATTAGTTAATGCATCAAGGTGGTCATTATATCCACTAATGCATTTTTATGAGTTAGTTAACACATCAAAGTGATCTCCATATCTAGTAACGCATTTTTTATGTGTTATGGTAACCAATTCCATGGCCTATAAATTTGTTCTTGATGGGAGAACAAAGGCATCATGAATCATAGTAGGATTGTAGTTCTGGTCCCTTTTATAGATGCTTAGAGGTTGCATACATCATAGTTGTAGAGTGCTAGTATGAAAGAAGAATTTGAACACCAAGTTTAATCTGAGGCATCAATGGCTTGAGGTCAGTTTCATTTGCTTTGGCATTGTGCATTTCTGGTTATTTATGCATGTGAATTTCTTGTGCTATTTGCTTCTACATTGTCCCTTTTTAGTTATCTATGCATGTGAATTTCTTGTGCCATTTACTTCTGCATTGTGCATTTCTAGTTATCTATGCATGTAAATTTCTTGTGCAATTCACAAATTTTGTTTCACATTTGGTATTAGCGCTTCATTTTGGTCTCTGTCTTGATGCCATTTCTAGTTATTAATTGGAAGGCCTATTTATGATTGTGATTTGCATCCTTATAAAATTACTAACCTCTATGACATTGTTTTGTGAGGGTTTCTTCTTTTTGCAAGGCATGACGGGTGCCCATTTAGGTGATATTTTGGAGTTTTGAACTATGCATAAAGTTTCTTTATTTAAAGAATATTAAAATTTCATAATGCATAATTTTTCTTGCATAAAATTATAACTTGTGATCTTTATTTTTTGTATGATTAGAGAGTAGCCACAACATCTTTAATTGTGCAAAATTGTTTAAAGCTTTGGATCACATATGGAAAATTAAACTGTGATTAATCATATGTAATATAATAAAATTTATCCCACAGGAATTTTATTGTATTTAATATGATTAGTTAGGATGATATGTTAAATTATTTTTCTTAATTTGCCCACAAGGATTAAGAAAAGAAATATAATTTAACAATTTCATCGTAAGGATATATGAATCAGTTTGAATTAAAATTTAGTCCACATGTAATTTTATGTCATTTGATTTATATTTTTACATGATTTACATTGGTAAAAATGTCTTATGGTATTTTAACCTCAAGTTTAGTGACATAAGCATGTTTAATTATGTAGCTATACAAGATGTAAGCTACTTTGATTTCAAATGTGACATTCCTGAATTAAAGGATGATAATTATAAGGTGTGGAAGGAAAGAATTCTTCTTCATTTATGCTAGATGGACATTGATTGCGCTATTTGTAAGGATGAGCCACCTACCATTACAATAGCTAGTCATCCTGATGATATTGGTAATTATGAAAAATGAGAGTGATCGAATCATCTCTATGTAATGTTCATAAATACCAAGATCTCGACTAGTATGCATGGTTCACTAGAATAGTATGACAATGTGTGCATTTTGTTAAAGGCAATTGATGAACAATTTGAGTCATCAAACAAATGGTTGGCTAGCACCTTAATAATGAAGTTATCATCAATGAAGCTCATTGAAATTCATGGTGTGCATCAGCACATTATGCAAATGAGGAATATAGTGGCTCAACTCAAAATAGTTAAGGTTGAGATGTTAGAATCTTTTCTTGTGTGCTACATCTTAAACATGCTTCCACCATAGTAGGAACCCTTTAAGATTTCTTATAACACACATAGGAAAAAATGGTCAATCAATGAACTAGTGATCATGTGTATGTAAGAAGACAGTAGACTTGCGATGGAAGTGAAAGAGAGTGTGCATCTGGTCACACAAGAAAAGAATAAAGAATAATCCAAAGGAAAGTGGAAGGTCAAATTGGCTACACAAGCTGATATTAAGAAGGAATCTAGATGCTTTTTCTACAAAAAGAAAGGACACATAAAGAAGGATTGTCCTAAATATCAAAAATGGCTTGAAAAGAAAGGTACTCAACTCTTGCTTATTTGTTTTGAACTTAATATGGTTAATGTTAGCCATGAAACATGGTGGATTGACTTTGGTTCTACAATCCATGTTACCAATTCCTTGCAAGGGGTGAAAAACCTAAGGAAGCCAGTGGGAAGTGCATCTTGCATCTATTCAAACAACAAGATGCACTCACATGTGGAGGTAACCAAAACATGAAAATTAGTTTTTAGTAGTGGTTTTGTTTTAGAGCTGGAAAAGACATTTTATATTCCTAATTTTTCAAGGAATTTTATTTCTATTTCAAGGATTGTATCATTGAGATTTTGCTTTAATTTTTAAGATACTATATTCAGTCTATATTATCAGTTTGAACTTATTGAAAATGGTACATTGAAAAATGGTCTTTTCAACATTAATTTACAAAAGAAAACTTCTTATACTTCTATGCATGTTCATGCTGGCATTAAGAGATTTGTTATAAATGATGAATCCTCTATGTTGTGGCATTTTAGATTAGGACATATCTCTATTAAGAGAATAAACAAATTAGTAAATGATGGAGTACTTAGTACTCTATATTTTATTGACTTTAACACTTGTGTGGGCTACATAAAGGGAAAGAAGACCAATATGTCAAAGAAAGGTGCCAAGAGGAGTTCAAACATATTAGAGATCATACATATAGATATTTGTAGTCTAGATATGTATGCATATGATCAAAATTATTTCATTACCTTTATTGATGATTACTCACGATATATGTATCTCTACCTACTTCATGACAAGAGAAAAGCTTTAGATGCCTTTAAGGTATTTAAGGTTGAAGTAGAGAAATAATGTGGTAACCAAATAAAGTTAGTGAGATCTAATAGAGGTGGTGAATACTATGGTAGATATATTGATGATGGACAAGCACCTGGTCCATTTGATAAGTTTCTTCAAGAGCATGGAATTGTTGCCTAGTACACTATGCCTAGTTCTCTAAACTAGAATGGTGTGGTAGAAAGAAAAAATTGAACATTATTAGACATGGTGTGGAGTATTCTTAGTAGCTTCAAGCTTCCTAAGTCCTTGTGGACTAAAGCTTTCAAGATGATGGTGTATATATTAAATCGAGTTCCAACCAAGGCTATCTCAAAGATACCATTTGAATTATGGAAAGGTTGAAAACTAAGTTTGTAACATATATGTGTTTGGGAATGCTCATTTGAAGTAAGAGTCTATAATCCACAAGAAAAGAAGCTAGTCTCAAGGATCATAAGTGGGTATTTCATTGGATATGCTAAATGGTCTAAGGGGTACAGATTTTATTGCTAATTACATACTACTAGGTTTGTGGAATCAAGGAATGCTAAATTTCTTGAGAATGACTTGATTAGTGGGGGTAGTAGATCTTGGAACATTTTGCTTGAGATAGATCATATAGATGTTGAACCTGCTACTTCAAATGATAGAATGATTGTTGTGCAAAATACGCTTAGAGCACAAATGCATCATGAACAACAACTAGTCATTGAAGTTCCACAAACTACTAATCAAGAAATAGTAGATCCAGTTGAACAATAGATATCAGAACCTATTGAACAACCTATTGAACATCGTGATCCTTAAGAGAATGATGAACCAACATTAAGAAGATCTACTAGAGTAAGGAAATTAGCAATTTCTAGTAACTATATGATGTATCTATAGGAGTCTGACTACAACATCGAAGCTAAAATGATCCCAAAACATTTTCAAAAGCCATGAGTTGTAAGGAATCTAACTTGTGGTATGATGTCATGAAAGATGAGATGAACTCTATGTAGTTTAATGGAGTTTAGGATATTGTAAAGTTACTTGATGGTGTAAAAGCCATTGGATGCAAATGGATCTTCAAGACTAAGAAAGACTCATTGGGTAACATTGAAAGATATAAGGCCAAAATTGTCACTAAAGGGTTAACTCAGAAAGAGGAAATAGATTAAAAGGAGACATTTTCTCTTGTATCTAAGAAGGACTCTCTTTGTGTTATCATGGCATTGGTTTTCCATTTTGATCTTGAGTTACATCAAATGGATGTGAAAATAGCATTCCTTAATAGTTATCTAGTGGAATAGGTTTATATGAAACAACCTAAAGGATTTTCCTCTAGTGATGGTGAGCAATTGGCATGCAAGCTCAAGAAATCCATATATGGATTGCAATAGGCCTCCCGTCAATGGTACTTAAAATTCCATAATATCATCACTTCATTTGGTTTTGAAGAAAACATCATGGATTAATGTATATACTAGAAGATTAGCGAGAGAAAAATCTATTTCCTTGTTCTATATGTGGATGATATCCTTATTGCAACCAATAATAGTGGATTTCTATACAAGGTGAAACATTTTCTCTTTAAGAATTTCGACATGAAGGATATGGGTGAGGCATCTTATGCCATTAGCATTTAGATCCATAGGGACAGATCTATATGTATTATGGAACTATCATAGGAAGCCTATATTAATAAAGTTTTAGAGAGGGTTTGGATGAAAGATTGTTCAACAAGTATAGCATCCACTATGAAGGGTGATAGGTTCAATTTGTACTAGTGCCCTAGGAATGAATTAGAGAAAAGTCAAATGAGCAACATTTCATATGCTTCAGTTGTTGGAAGCCTTATGTATGCTTAGGTCTACACAAAAACTAACATTGCATATGTTATGGGAATGTTGGGTAGATATCAGAGTAATCCAGATATTAACCACTAGAGGGTTGCAAAAAAAGTGATGAAATACCTTCAAGGTACAAAATATTACATGCTTATGTATAAATGAATTGACTTCTTGGAGGTGACTAGCTACTCCTATTCAAACTTTTCTAGTTGTGTTAATTCACAAAAATCAACATTTGGTTATGTTTTTATGGTAGTTGGAGGGGCTATATGTTGGAGGAGTGGAAAGAAAACTTTGGTTGCTACTTCCACCATGGAGGTAGAGTTTGTTTCTTGTTTTGAGGCTACTTCACATGGTGGATGGCTAAAGCCTTTCATATCAAGGCTTAGAATTGTGGATTCTATATCTAGGCCATTAAGAATGTTTTGTGATAATTTAGCTATTCTCTTTATGGCTAAGAAAAATAAGAGTGATAGTCAAAGTAAACACATCAACATAAATTACTTAGCCAGAAGGGAACACATTAAGGAAAAAAAAGTGATCATTGAGCATATAAGTACTGAATTGATGATAGTTGATCCTTTGACAAAAAGAATGTCACCAAAGTCATTTAAGGATCACGTAGTTTAGATGAGACTTGATTTCATAATGTAGTATGTTGTATGTACAACTTTATAGTATTAATGAAACTCTTATTTAGTTGTGTTGTTTTCTCAAATGGTTTGTGCATACAGTTATGAGAGAAAATTCACATATGGTAGGACCTAGAATGAACATTAGTTTATTCATAAAGCTAGTTACGATATAAGGAATTACATTAAGGATAATGCATTGTAATACATGGAAGATAATACTTACACTAAAAGGAACTATCGCCATGATTCATGCATTTATTTCTTAAATGATGGACTTGATTAAATATGGAGACCAAATAGGATATTGTAACATGTGTTACCTACTAATGCATTTTATGCATTGGTTAATGCATGAAGGTGGCCATTATATCCACTAACATGTTTTATGTGTTAGTTAATGCATTAAGGTGGCCACCATATCCACTAACATGTTTTATGCATTAGTTAATTTATCAAGGTGGTTACTATATCCACTAATACATTTTTATGAGTTAGTTAATGCATCAAAGTGATCTTCATATCTGGTAACATGTTTTTTACGCATTATGGTAATCAATTCTATGACCTATAAATTGATTCTTGATAGGAGAACAAAGGCACCATGAATCATAGCAAGATTGTAGTTCTAGTCCATTTCACAAATGCTTAGAGGTTGCATACACCATAAGTGTAGAGTGTAGATGTGAAAGAAGAATCCAAATACCAAGTTTAATCTAAGGCATCAATGGTTGGAGGTCAGTTCCATTTGCTTTAGCATTGTGCATTTCTAGTCATTTATGCATGTGAATTTCTTGTGCCATTTGATTTTGCATTATGCATTTCTAATTTCTTATGCATGTAAATTTTTTGTGCAATTCAAAAAATTCTTTTTACATAAGAAATTAGTTGCTCCAAAACTAAAAATTGCAAATTAGGAATAATACTATCAAACTACAGGCATTGTGAAAAGAAAACTAAGATTACATGGTATAAGTTTAGAAAATTCTAATTGAGAAATTAGAAAAATATGATAATGAAATTAATAACTAGAATTACATCTTATGAAAAATTTGAAATTAAGTTGGGTGACATGAAAGTATATTACTAGGATTACTTATAAGGAGTTTGATAAAACTTATCCAAATAATATAACATGCTGACGTTCATTGATGAAAGTATTGACAAAATTTTTGAGACTTAAAAGGATGAGCTTAATTGAGAACTTTAGTAACACATGTTAATTTTTTTTTAAAAAAATAGAATGTATGAAAGCTCTAATAAGATCTAGGCTTACTTTGAGACATTGTGTTCAAAGTTGGTGATTTAGACGATCATCAAATATGTTATAGTTCAAGATATATAGGTATAAAACAAAATAATTTATAATTATATTATAGGTATACCCTAGAACTTTATAACTCAGAATTGTTGGATACTATAGAGCCCATGACTTAGAGCTTTCAAATCAAAAGTCTTACCACTAAGTTAGCATCTCATTATTATGTTAGAAATTGTGAGTACAATTCATTTGATTATCATCATCCTAGCCTTGCCCCAAGAAAATGGGGTATGAGTTCTTTTTCATCATTCACCTCTATGAAGAGCTAGATCTTTGTTTATTTGTAGTTTCTACAAATCATATTTGATTATTTTTTACCATGTCTTCTTTGATCTTCCTTTTAGTAGCTTTCCAAGAATAGTGATGTAGTAGCCTTTGTTTATAGATTCATTATCTAATCTTCTTTGCACATGTTCAAACTATCTAAGTCATCATTCTTGTAGCTTATCTGAAATAGAAGCCACTTCAAGTCTTTCTTTGATGTTAGTATTATGTATTTTATCTATTATACGAATATTTAATATCCATTGAAGCACCCACATTTCTGCTACACTAATTTGTTGTTAATATCTCTTTTGTACTACCCAACATTCAACACCATATAAGATAACATGCCTAATTATTGTCTTGTTAAATTTCCCCTTCAATTTTATTGGTATTATTTTATTATATAAAATACCACTAGCTTGTCTACATTTTAATCATCCTACATCAATTCTATTGCTTATATTTCTATTAATTTCACCATTTAATTGGAAGATTGATCCTAGGTAGTAGACCTATTTATAGTGAGGAACCTTTTTGCCTTGAATTGTCACTTCCATTTTACCACTATTTATGTAGTTATTGCAATTGCATTCTATATATTTTGTCTTACTTCTACTAATTTTTAAGCCTTTTTGATTCTAGAGCATGTCTCCACTTCTTTATTTTAAAATAAATGTTTTTTTCAAATTGTATTCACCAATACAATATCATTTACAAATAGCATATACCAAGGGATTTCATCTTGTATTTTCTTTATTAGTTTATATATAATAATGGCAAATAAGTATAGGCTAAATGTAGACTATTGATGTAGACCTACTATGACTAAAAAATCAAATGTCGTAACATAAGCTATTATAATTTTAGTGGTTGCTCCTTCATACATGTATTAAATTACTTTAATATATTTATTAGGGATGTTTTTCCTTCACAATGACCACTAAATAATATCTCTAGGCACTCTATCATATGCTTTTCCAAAGTTCATGATGATCATATGTAGATTTTTTATATGTTTTCCAAATTATTTCATCAATTGTTGTATCAAGAAAATAACCTCTATAGTAAATCTTCCTGGCATAAATCTAAATTGATTTTCTGATATTGTTGATTCAAGTCTGAGACATTGCTCCATGATTCTCTCTCAAAGCTTCATATTGTAGTTTATTAGCTTGATCCCTCTATAGTTTGCACAATTTTATATGTCTCTATTTTCGTAAAAGGAAATAACACAAATTTTTTGCCAATTATGGTACATTCCTCCATCCTTTAAAATTTTGTTAAATAACTGTGTAAACTAAGAAACTATTATATCTTCCAATGCTTTCCAGGCTTCTATAGAAATATTATTTAGCCCAGTAGCTTTTTCATTTTTCATCTTTAATAAGGTTGCCTTCACCTCAAAGAAGGAAAGTTCATTAACCAAATCGAAATATGGTTATTCTTCTTGGATGTCTTTTCTTGGAAATTCTTCATTTAATAATTGTTGAGGGCAATTTTCCACCTATAAAAAATATCATTGTCTTCATCAAAATTCTTTTGTTTGCTTTCTTGATGCATTTGACATGATTAATATCCTTACATTTCTTCTTTATGATATTTTTCAATTTATAAATAGAATTTTATCATTCCTTTGTTCCTAATTTCTCATAAAATCTATCCAAGGGCTTATTCTTAGATTGGGCTACTACTATAATTTTCTTCTTCTTTACCATTTTATATATTAGCCTATTTTCCTGGATATCACTTTGTTATCATTTTTTAAAGAATTTTATCTTATTTTAGATAGCATGTTAAAATTTATCACCACATCCCTAGGTATCCTTTGGAATATATTTTTTTCCCTTTGTTTCATCCAAAATGTCCTTTTTAATTTTCTAAATGCAACTTTCCATTTGGTCCTTTCCAGAGCAACTAGGCCCTGTGACTATTATGCATCACATATATAAAATCTGAAAAACTCACCCATGAGATTTGGCATGGTTTTAGAGCTAGCTACCAACTTGATGCTAACCCTCATGCATGAATATAATTATGATTTTAGTATCATTATACCATTACCTTTTCTTGGTTAGAACCAAAAATAATTGAAAGATAGGCCATGCCAAGATTTGTAGAAGTTTATAACTCAGTGCTACCTAGTAGAATTGGACTTTTGACCTTCGGTTACCAAGCCAAGACTCATACCACTAGGCTAACACCTCATCATTTTTTAAAAAAGGGTCAAGTTCTTCCTATATATTGTCTACTACCATCCCTATTTTTAGCATGCATCTAGCATTAAAGACATGTTGATGAGGAATAAAATTCCTCAAAAGAACTTTGTGTTACTACTAATGTCTATCATATCTACCTCATTTGGAATTCATGTTTAGTAGCTTCTTCCATGTTTTGTAGTTTCTTTGGATTTTCTACATTTTCTTCAATCTCTGCCAACCCTCTTTAGCAACTACACATGACATACATAAAATTTTTAATTCATGAAACTTCTTCTCTCTTCAAGATTGCTAAATGAAGATGGAGTTTAGAAACTTTCAAGTTTTAAATTTTGTGCGTAATTTAGGTCTTTTTGTTGGGCACCCATGCGTTTGTTTGAGTTGTATATCTAAGAGTAGAAATGATAATTCTACCATTACTATTATTTCTTCCATTGCTTCTACCAGTCAATCTAACTTTTACTTCATTAGAATGACATAGTTCATTAACGTTCATATTTTCTTGGGCTAAATTGTGTGCACTTAAATCATGATAGATTAGAATGAGTTGATCGAATGATGCTATGCAATGTTTCTACTTTACATGAAGTTGCTCTCCTTCAAGCTATCCAAGGAAGCATGTACAACACCAACAAAACCCTTTTCATTCTTTTCATGGATTTTAATCCTTCAGCTAAATCATTAAACATGAAGGATCCTAAACTCTTGTGGCTCTAACAACAATATCTACATTTGGCAAATGTCTTTCCTAAACTATCCTCTAATGGAGAAATTTTCAAATTGTATAGGTTCCTAATTTTGTAGTAGATTTAGTTTTGATATTCAAACTTTGTGATCTTTAGATTATTAGCTTGCCCTCACACTTACCAATGTGAAGGTTACCATTTTTTTATTTCAAACATGTGTCCATTGTTTTCTTTCATAAATGGTCAAATTCGTTTTATAAATTGTCTACTACCATTCTTATTTTTGACATACATCCAACATCATAGACACACTGATGAAAGGTGAGGTTCCTCGAAAGTTCTTCATGATGCTTATGATTTTTGTCATTTCTACCTTATTTGGAATTCATGTTTAGCACCTTCTTCCATGTTTTGCAATACTTTGGTTTTTCTACATTTTATTTAATATCTACCAATTCTCTTTATTTGCTACACATGATCTAGATAAAAATTTTAAGTCATAAATTTTTTCCAATAATTAGTTATTTGTGTGGTTGTTGCCGTATCTTTAATTTTTTTCTTTTAACTAGAAAGTTTCCCCCTAAAAATAACCATTACCTTATACAACTCAACTAGCCATTGATTGTAATGCTATTTATTCTCTCTCTAATCCTTGAGAAATCAGTTGCAACTAATAATGAATCTAGTATGATTCAAATGTATTACAAAGAAAAAATATGCAAGCTATGGATGATAGTCTAATTTTTAAATATAAAACATTTTTTAAAAAATTGATAAGAAATACAACCATTTAATTTTATTATAAATTAGTCTTACCAAAAAATTAGGGTTAACGTTTTGTCAATATAAGATTTGTTTGTCAATCTCTCGAAATGCAAATTGTAAATCTTAAGAAGGCTAGATTAGTTTTATTTGGTAGTACTATGTTTTAGAAATAGTAGATTCAACCTCTTTACTTAAACAATGATTTTCTAAAAGAAATTAGTCTTTAGAGATAAAATATTTAACATTAAGATCCTACTTTAGGATGTATGGAACTTAGAACAAGATTAGTGACAAAGCCCTTATATGACAAAGCAATTCTTTTGTCATTTCAACCAATTTGATGAAGTGTATTTTTATTAGCTTTGATATCAGATATTTGATATTGGAGTCCTAATATCCAATACCTAATATTGGGGGCCAAGAAGTGATGTCAGATATCCGATATTGCGGGATGTATGCCATCCTATAAATATAGTGCTTGGGTGCACGATTTGGGCATAGTTTTTGTCATAGCATAGAAAAGCTCTTGTAGTTTCTTTCCTCTAGTGTTAGAATATTTTCCAAAGTGAATGCAGTAGGAGTCATTGAGTGTATGGATATTTATTCAAGCACTATTGTATTTGAGCATAGTAATATGTGCTATAATAAAGATGAACTTTTTGATAAACCTTATAGAACCTTGGCTAGATTAATTATTTTATTTATGAATTTAATGCTTTATGTAATTTTATTTAATGATTCCAAGTAATTAAGCTAAGCTAAATTAGCTAAGTTAAATAGCAATAAATTAAGCACATAAGTACAATCACTTTGAGCATGCACATGACGCTTGGTAATCTCAGTAATGCTTAATGTTTGGTAACCTAGCAGCGTTATACATGTTCAGGATGTGTACAAAAAGTGGGACTGCATACTTATGTTAGGATTAATTAGAGATTAATGAGTTAGATTAAATTAGCCATTAAATTATTTCATTCTTTTATTTTAAGAATCAAGAATATAAAAGATAAAATATGATAAAATTTAGATGCCTTAGTTGCACTTAACCATAACTTTGCATCTCAAATGTGTAATTAGGAAGAAAACTATTATAACAATTAGATTTCACTTCCTAGAACCAGTGTACTTGAAGACTTAATGTCTACAGAGTTTGACTAGATTATGCATGAATGCTTGTGATTCATATGGTTGGGCGTAGGGATACTTGTTGCTCATCATTGACATTATTTTTGAGGACCTTTAGTTTGTTATGTGACCTATCTAGGATTTAGTGAAAAATTATTTAACATCATTAGAATGAACCCTAAAGTCATATCATACATAAAAATAGCTACAACAATGATAAGAAAGCACATTTCATTTCTTATCTTCTAATATAAGATGTCTTCTTCTCATAGGAGTGATTCTCTACCCAAGTTTGATGAAGTAAATCAGTAGGTACCCTAGCAATATAGAGTGATATATGCTCATTCTAATGAGTATGTACCTAATATCACCTTTTTCCTACACTAGGATGAACAACTGCAGTGTCAAGACATGGAGGGTAACATTGTGTTGCCACCCAATCAATCTATTCTTGCAATGCAACACCAAACTCTTATGCAATTGGGCATCCAAGAGCTCCATGATGAATATGTTGTGCAGGATAGTGATGCTAGGGATTATTATCCCACCAATGCACAACATCTAAGGGATTGGCAACTAGAGTAGCACTATGAGTTTGTAAAGGGTAAGCATTCCAATGATTTCCCATTCTTGAGGTATCAAAAAGATGGTGGAGAACCCTTCTTTGGGGATTTTCCATATGGAGAGACTCATCTTTTTAACTTTGGTGAAGGTGGTCAAAACCAAAACTTGTAGTCCATGATACATAATCCTAGTTTTGACAGATCCCATAAAAAAGGGGGATCCAAGAAGGATAGTTATGGCAGGGATGTGGGCAAGTAGCATGATCACAATCATGGATGCAACGACTGAAGAGGAGGTGGTATACATGATGATGGTGCTATTTCTTCTGCCTCTTCACCTTTGTCATGATCTTCTTCCTCTTCTAGCTCCAAATGCAACTGTAGGGGATGTGTTCATGATGGAGGTGACTAACAAGACTGAAATTATCATAGGGACCATCAGGAAAGTTAAGATTCTGGGCATTGGCATTCAAGAGAGGTCCATCACCATGAATGAAGGGGTAGTAGAGGGCATCATAGGCACCATGCCTACCACAAGGGCCATGGTTATGATGAGCCTTTGCTTGCAGCTCAAAGTATGCTAAACATCACAAAGGTAGTGAGAATTCCTAAAAGCCATGTAAAGGATAGTCAGATCAAGAAGCTAGACATGAACAATATCCTCAAGTTTGAAGGGTGATATAACTCAGATCCACAAAATCATCTTTAGGCCTTTCATGATTCATGTGCCTTGCAAAATATGGAGAACAATTGAAAAAAGCTTAAGCTATTTCCAAGGACACTTATTAAGGAAGAAAAGAGTTGGTACTAGTTCCTAGAATCAAAATCCATCAAATGGTGGAGTACAATGCTTGAACTGTTTAATGAAAAATATTAGATGTACTCCCAAGTGTTCAACTTGAGGAGGTAGATCCAAGAATGGAAACAAGGGATGCATGAACCCTTGGACATAGCCATGGGATGATACTATTCTGTATTATACAAGTGTCCTAGCCATGGTTACTCTCAATAGAAACAACTTCATCATATCATAAATGGGCTTCGATTAGAAATTAGGAGAACTCTTGAAGTCTATGTTCAAGGGAAATGTTTAAAACTAAGAGCCCATTAGATTCAAAGGTTGATTGAGTAGGTAGCAAAGGAAGAAGGTGAGTTAATGAAATAAGAAAGTGAAATAGAATATAATAGGAATCCTTCCATTAGAAAGAGGGAGGTCCATTTTTGTGATAATGAGGAGGAGTCACCACTTGATGGGATGGTGAATAGAAAGACCTTACTGATCCAACAATCTATGTCTAAAATGTTAGCCAAGGTAGATAAAATGTGGGATTCATTGGATGAAAAATTCTAAACTACTCTAAAAATCATAGAAGCATCAAGAGAACAAAGTAGTGATAGTGACTGTAGGAGGTGAAAAGGAGTTGAATGTGTCCACCAAAGGGGTAAGGGCAAGGTTGTTGTAGTAGAAGAAGTTGTGAAGATAGAATTGGATGATGATGGTGGATGTGACATTTGCCAATACAAACATACTAAAGGATGTTTTCCTATCATGTCACACTTGCAAGAGTCTAGAGTGTATGCTCTAAATCCTAGATTGGTAAGAAGACAAGCATCCAAAAGATTGTCTTATCCTCAAGAAAATCCAAGGTAGTTCCACCATCAACAACAAGCCTATTATCCAAGTGGAGCTTCACCACAACTGTATGAGAAGTACTAGCAGTGCTAGCACCCATAGTCATGGGGGATGCCACCACCAAGGTAATAGTACCCTTATAGGTAACTAAATCCATATGGATACTATGTTTAACAAGCCATTTCTCCATATGACTCTTCCAGTCATGCCATCTTCCAACATCACTACTACCCTCCAGAGTATTACAAAAATCATTCTCCACCTACTAGAGGAAAAACCCACATTCATATTACCCTCCTCATCATTTTGCATATGTTCCTCTACCCTCAACCTAGTTACCACCTATTCTGTCAATGCAAGAAGAAATTCAGCCTCTACCATAACAATGCAATACAACAAGGTCTATTAACTTATAGCTAGCTCCTCAGCTAAGTGCTTTGGAAAGTAGATAAAAAAAGAAACATTTCTTCTGATCCAACATCCCAACTAAACCCTAACATACACCTATAGCTAGCAATCCTACTTCTCCATCTCCCTTTACATATAATACATTTAAGTTCCTTTCAAACCAAACATCTTCCAAAGTGCATACTATCATGTTAACTCATGTGATAACCAATTGGATAAAGGCTAGTTGCCTTCCCAGGAAACTATCTAATTCTAGAAGTCCCCTCATTTACCTTTAAATTGCTAGGAATAAGCCTTGCTAGGCTCTTTTAGATTTAGGTTCTGGGGTTAATTTGATTTCCCATTATATGTATAAGGCTTGGAACCTACCTCCACTTAACAAGAGTAACATCTATCTCAAATTGTTTGATTAGTCCATTACTATTCCTTTGGGATTAGTGGAGGACATCATGACCACCGTTTGTGAGTGGTCCTACCTCACTGATTTCTTGGTGATCCAAGTAAACAATTGTAAAGGGGACTTCTCAATCATTATGGAAAGGACATGGTTAAGCACTGTTGATGTGAGAATGGGCATTTGAGATCTTTCCTTCGAAATCTCTAAAGAAAATGCATTCAAAAAGATCGAGAGAAAGAAAGTTCCATGCATCACATATAGTGATATAGGGTGAAAATATGTGTAGAAACTATGGATCATTAACAATGTATCTATCAAAGCATGTAGTTAGTATGCTAACATATCTAAAATTCAAAGGTGCCTGTATGCAGTAGCCACAAAATAGAATGACACCTAGTGGCTTATAGCTAATCTTGGAAGAAACATACTTTGCATAGAACGTACTGAGAGCCTAACATGTGCCTACATCAAAGGCATGGATGAATTGAAGCAAGTTCATCACCAACTCTCTAATAATGCAAATGATGATAACTATTGGAGAGAGTTGGAGATTCCTAAAATTTTTTTAAAAAAGCCCCTTGAGCTAAAAGCTCTACTTGTCGACATGGAATATGCATTCTTGAAAAATGAGAAGTTGGTAATAATTAATGCAAATATTTCTCCTAAATAGAAATAGATGTTACTAAATGTAATCAACAAATGACCAATAGCCTTTGCTTGGTCATATCCTGAACTCACAAGGATTGATCCTAGGATATGCTGACATCATATCTACATTAATCCAACCATGAAGCCAAATAGGTAGCCACAAAAACAATTAAACCTCAAACTAAACTAGATCATAAAAGAGGAAATTTAACAACTCCTCATGGTGGGGTTTATCTATTTCATTATACATAGTGAGTGGGTTAGCTCACTAGTGATTGTGCTAAAGAAATGTTGTAAGTGGTAGGTTTGCATTGATTTTTAGCTGTTGAATATGGCAACATTTTCTCCATTTTCATTTGTGAATTAGGTGTTGAAAACTATATCTAGGAATTGCTATTATAGTTTTCTAGATGGTTATAGTGGCTATCACCAAATCTAGAACGTGCTAGAGGATCAGGCCAAAACAACATTTTCAAGTACTTGGGGGACTTTTGCATATCGAAAGATGCCATTTGGCTTATGAAATATCCTTGACACATTCCAATGCCTAGTCTTAAATATTTTTTAGTTGCAGATCAATAGCAAGATGAAATTTTTCATGAATGACTTCTCTACCTATGGATCTGCATTTGAGCAAACCTTGGACTGTCTTAAGCAAGTGGTCAAAATATGTGTAGAGACTAATCTACAAACACTCGATGAGTCTAGACCATTTCACATCATGAAAAATACATCAAATTATACCTTAGGGGTTGTGCTTACATAGTTGGACCATAAAAAATGTCCATATTACATTCACTACCCAAGTCAAATTGTTGTGATGCATAGCTAAACTACACCACCACAAAAAAAGAATTGATGGTAGTGGTGTTTGTCTTAGAGAAATTTAGGCACTATATTATTGGATACAAAGTATTTATGCACATGGATCATAGTGTAATTGACTCTTTGATGAGCAAGTGAATGGTGAGTCCCCATGTCATACAGTGGTTGGTGATCTTGTAAGAATTCGATTTGACAATGGTAGATCAAAAGAGAACTAAGAATGTGGTCACTGACCACTTGTCTTAGTTACAATGGAATAACAAAAAGGAGGAAGGTCCACTGTTTGATTAGTTTCTTGATGAACTCCTCTTTCCTAGGGCTATAACTGAATAATTACCCACTGAGCCTAAAGGGTACGATGGCATTCTCACCTATCTTCTCACTTAAGAGATGCCACCAGAGTTGGATCATTGAAAGAAACAAAAATTTCTTAAAAATGCTTCATGGAGATCAATGGGCACCTCTACAAGGTGTGCATCGATGATGTGGTTCATTAATGTGTCTGTAATGTTAATCAACTATGCATCTCTAGAATGCTCATGAGGGTCCTTGTTCAAGCCACTATACTGGGAGATGCATGACCCTTAATATCTTGATGGTAGGGTATTATTGACTAATACTTTTCAAGAATGCTCACCAATTTATCTATTCTTGTGAACATTGCCAACGTGATGGTGGAATGACTGCTCAAATGATGGGACCTTGATAATGGATCTAACCATTGGAATCCTTCAACATATGGGGCATTGACTTCATGGGTCCCATGATGCCCATGTTAAATGGAAAGGCATACATCATAATCATTATTAACTATTGTACAAAATGGGTAGAAGTAGTAGCTATCACCAACAACACATCTTTTACTGCTACTTGATTTTTACAATAGAGTGCTATAACTAGGTTTGGTGTGCCACGTGCATTAATTTTTGATAATAAAACTCACTTTATAGGCACTACCTTTTGAAAGATCATGCAATGCTTAAGGGTTGAGCATAAATTAACAAAACTTTATCATCCCCAAGCCAATGGTTAAGTTGAGGTTACAAATAGAAAAATCACTAAGATCTTAATGAGAATAGTTAGCAAATATAGAAGATATTGGAGTATGAAACTCAACAATGCCCTTTGAGCTTATCACTCCACCTGGAAGCTCCCTATAGGCTATCTTTCTATGAGCTGGTGTATGGAAGATTATCAACTCTTCCTATTTAATTCAAGCTCTATACACTTTCAACAGCCTATGACCTTGACCTTGACTTAAGTCTAGCACAAAAAGAAAGATTGATGAATCTTAACCTACTAGACAAAAATCAATTAGTAGCCCTATAATGAGTTGCAAAAGGAATTCAAAAAAAAGTACCATGACCTTAGAATTAGGAAAGTCAAATTTCAACTAGGAGATAAGGTCCTCTTCTTGAAACCCACACATAGACCTCAACAAACTAAGTTCCAAATGTTGTAGGAAAGGCCTTACATCATTTATGAAACTTTTCCTTATAGGCCCATGATGATCTACAAACCTGAGAGCCCACATAAGAAAAAATTGATCAACATGCAACAAATCAAACCTTTCCACAAGCCTAAGCAAGCCAGTGCAACAAATGCCTCATTGGATAGACAACCATTCTCAATCTTTTAGATCTCCTCCTTTCAACCTAGTCATGGGGAAGATGGCCATCCATGCTAACTATATAAGTGGCTCCTTAGTTTTTCATCTTTTTTTTACACATTTTTGTTTTACACGTTGTTATTTTTACAACTTTTTATTTTACAGCTTCTTAATCTTATACCTTTTTTCTTTTTTTACATTATTAAATTTTTCCAATTTTTTGTTTTACAAAATTATTAGTATGTTTTATTTTTCTTAAATATTTTATAATTTCTTGTATATTTTTCTTTATTTTGATGTGATTTTCTTATTATTTTTTAATAATAATGTGCCTTATTACCAACTGGGTACAACGTTGTTTGTTTGATATGGGCATGTGCTATTTGGTTATTTGATTGTTGGTATTTGGATTCTAGTTTTGAATTTTGTTATTGATAACTAGGACATAGTTTTTTTCATGAAATAAGTAGTGAGTCTACAACATCCACCCAATCATGGACTTTATGGTTTTCCTTGTTCTATAAGTATGAGGTTTCTTTTTCACTAATAAAACTTTAACAAACCTATGACCTTGATAGTTTTTAGACTTGGAAAGGATTGAAAGGTTTTAACACGGTGTGACTTCAAGGGGACTCTATACTCTTTGTACCTTTCTACTTACTTGGGTGCATGTGTGTTTTCATATATTCCTTACCATTTTGTGTTAACAAGTAATAGGAAGTTAAATACGTCTTTGCATGGTGTCGTTCTCATTTAAAAAAAAACAATGTGAATTTAAAGCATACCCCTTAAACAAAATAAATGGGCTACAAGCATTGGTTATAGGACTAGAATGACATGTTATCCATGCCTAAAGATCCCCTCTAACTAAATCCCTTTCTCACTTCTTGCTTCTCTTTTCTTCTTAAATAAGAAGTGGTGGTTTTTCTATGGGACACTCTTGTGTCTTAAGGGGATGCACTAGTCTTAGAGTGGTGATGTGAAGTCAATGTGGTTGATTTTGGTCTAGACTAAGGATGGATTTTATCAGGTCACTTTAACCAAAAAATTTACAAGGGATTTCATGTGACCTTAATCGAGAACTCCATTCCACTTTCTCTCTCATCCATCTATGCTTTCCATGCCTCACCTCACTACCAGTGTTCATGTTCTTGTTTAATGTCTTGGTTTGATGTGTCAAAATTCTTAGGTAGTTTCTTCTAGGTTTTCATACTTAACTTTTCGTAACCATTAATTACCCATGGAGCTCACAGACTCCTTGGTTTGAGGTTATGAAAGGAAAATAATGGGCATGTACTTGCTTTGGGGAGGATCCACTTGCATACCTTTTAGTTGTGTTAGTTAAATTTTTTATCCTTAGACATTCTAACAATCAAATCCTTTTGCATGCCCCATCAATGACATCCAATTGTGCGCATATTCACAATGTTTTTTAGTGAAATCATCTTTTTTATTATTATAAATTCTTTAAACCTCTTTAAGCATTTCATCACATTTGGGGTTTTTAGAATTTAATAATGTACCATTTATCCATTTCAACCTATTTTTCAATTTTCCCACTAACACTATTAAATGAATTAATCCATCATAATCATAACCTAACTAATTGTAACTACTGACAATACAAGGTATCTAAAGGATATACAATACACATTGTACACTAATCCATAATTTTGTTGTGATTGTAGTGGGAAGAATGGATTGGAAGCAAGGCTATATTCACCAAAGAAGAAGTAGTAGCATCCTTCATGATCATTGAATCTTCTTCCTTGCTCTTTAGCTACCAAAGAAGTTGGATGTTAGTTTTGGCTAGGGTGTTTAATTCTATTATCATGAACATCCAATTTTGTAAAAGATTGCAAATCCATACACTTGGGCATTTAGAATCTATCTATTCCATCTAAGTTAGTTTGCATGTCAGTCAATAATCTCATAGCTTCCCAATATTTTATAAGGGACTTGTTCCTCCTTTTGTTCACTCGAGGACAAGTTTTCATTCAATCATGGAGGATGATGAAGCATACTTTTGTCAGCTTTGATATCAAAGCCTTGATATCGAATACCTAATATTAGGGGCCAAGAAGCGATGTTAGATATCTGATATCGTAGGATGTGTGCTGACTTATAAATATAGTGCTTGGATGCATAGTTTGGGCATAAGTTTTATCATAGCATAGTAGAGCTCTTATAGTTTTTTTTCTTTAGAGTTAGAATATTTTTCAAAGTTCCTACAATAGGAGTTATTGAGTGTATAGATCTTTATTTGAGCACTATTGTACCTAAGCACAGTAGTATGTGCGAAAATAAAGATAAACTTTCTGATAAACCTTGTAGCACCTTGGATAGATTAATTATTTTATTTATGCATTTAATGATTTATGTAATTTTATTTAATTCTTTCAAGTAATTAAGCTAAGCTAAGTTAGCTAAGTTAAATAGCAATAAATTAAGCACATAAGTACAACCACTTCAAACATGTGCACAACGCTTGGTAATCCCAGTAACATTTAATATTTGGTAACCCAGTAGTATTATATGTGTTCAGGATATGTACAGAAAGTGGGACCAGATACTTATGTTAGGATTAGTTAGAGATTAATGAGTTAGTTAGATTAAACTAGCCATTAAATTATTTCATTCCTTTATTTTAAGCACCAAGAACATAAAACATAAAAAATGATAAATAACAAATGCCTCAGTTGCACTTAACCATAACTTTGCATCTCACAAGTGTAATTGGGAAGATAACAATTGTAATGATTATATTTCACTTCCTTGAACAAGTGTACTTGAAGACTTAAGGTCTATGGAAGTCAACTAGATCATGTGTGAACACTTGTGATTTGTATGGTTAAGTGTAGGGATACTCACTGCTCATCATAAAGGGTAGGAAAAGGATTAGGTCTTCCTCACTTTTGAAAGCATCCATAAGGGATAAATTAATACAAAAAAGTTAATCCTCATCATTTTAAATTATTATAGCATTCTTTGGTTTATGATATTTGTAAATGATATTATATTAATAAATACATATCAAGAAAATATTATTTCTAAAATGGAAAAGTCAAAATATATTTTTAGAATCAAAAGATTGAAAAATTAGAAGACATGATATATGGAATATAATTTCAATAAAAGTAAAAATAATGAATTGATATAAGTAACTATTCAAAGCCAAAAAATTCCTCATTGTAATTAGTTTTACTACTTAGGATGAGTATTCTAATCAAATGGAAAAATTGATAAAGATATAATATATAGGTAGGATACTCAAAAATAAGATAGATTAGTTATTTTATATATAATACAAGAATTCAAATAAAACTAAAAGAAGAATTTTACAATACAATAACTAAACTCACTTTTTTATATGGTAGTAAATGTTTGGCTATACAAAAAAGACATGAACAACAAATCATTATGGCAAAAATGTAGATGCTTAATTGGATGTTGATTGTGACAAGAAGAAATAAATTGTACAATATAGATAGTAGAAAAAGGCTTTAAATGAATTCTATTTTAGATAATATACAAAAATGACTTAAATAGTTTGATGATGTGCAAAGAAGATCAAACAATAATCCAATGAAAAAAATTATTCCATCACTATTCTATGAAAGCCATCCAAAAGAATATAAATAAATACATAGGAAAAATAATTGATGATGATATAAAGAAATTGCCAATAGACAAGGATATGGCTCTTCATTGAAGCAAGTGGTAAAGTAAAACTCATGTAGTAGATCTCATTTTGTTGAGACAAATCTAGGATGATAATGTTGATGGCATCTACTAAGCACAAACCCACCTCATGTACTTCTCTTTCATATTTTGTATTATGTGTTTGTCCATAGAAAATTCCATCTATAATATACCAAATCATGCTACAATGTAAAAGCTATCATCCACAATAATTCTAGTAATGTTTCTTTTATTTAAAAAGTTATACACATTTTTCCTATCATACACACTATAGTAGAGCTACCCAAACCTGAGATTGCTTATTACTAGGTTCATTTAGATGCTATTTTTTAAATAAACTTAATTATATTATGTGAAATTGGTTGCATTTATCTTCACATTCATTGAAATTTTTCTCACATCAAACTTAAAAATTAATATTAATAAAATAAAATATTTCTAGTTCTTGTAAGTAAAAAGTATAGCTACTATTCTATATTACCCCTCCCTCTATAGATATTCTTTGATTGGTAGTCTTTCTATAATTTCTTTAACTATAAATAATCGTAGTTATGAGGCATAAACTTGTTCTTAAAATAACATTAGAATTGAACCTAATCTATCACTCTTATAATCTTGAATGCTTGGATTTGTGCATTTGAACTATAGTGTTATGATGTGTGATGCATGGATCTGATTTTAGCATGTGGATATGTAGTGTGCTTAATATGGATCTCATAGGTCCAAATAGATTTTAATTTGGAGTGCCGATGTATTTATTATGCATGTTTGAGATGCAGGGTATTGGTTGGGAAGGAAATAAAAGAAATAGACTTATGAAAATATGTATAATTTAAAAGTAAAAATGCAATGCAAGTGACGTGAGAAGCACATATGAAAAGTATATATTAAATATAAAATAAAGCATATCATATGAATCTAAACATGATATCAATAATTTTTTTCATTACTTTCTTCATTAGGTTGGTAGTATCTTCAAGTTTTCTATTTTTTCTTCAATAGAAACCAATTCAATGCCTGTCTCTTTATTTTTTCTATTTCTTAATACTTGTGAATTTTGGCCTTATGGATGAATTTTGCTTTATTTTGAACCTAGATTTGGTATTTGTACGATCATGTCTACATGAGGACAAGATTGATTTGGAGTACAACAACATCATGCCAAATTTCTTTGGGTTTCATGCTTGTTTTGGACTTTTTACATTGACAAATTTAATTAGTGGGTTATCTTGATATTTCTCTTATATTTTTATTTTTGATTAGTGAATACGATCATGTGGTGTGGACATGTGGGGTAAATAAATTAAAGATTGAGTTTGGAAGTATCATTTTGCAGATTATTCGAAATTTGCAGTTATATTTGTAGATTATGCATTAATAATTATGCAATGAATATAATGATTTGGAGCTTGTAGAAAATTAGCTGTAATGTTGAAGGGACTAGCATGGCTTTAATATTATGTATTATGAGTATGTTTTTATTTAGGTACTTTTAGGAGTTTTGATTATCACTTTTGGTAATTAAATATTATAATTTATTATTTTATTAATAAACGTTAAACGTTCATAACTTTGTCTCTAGGAATATAATTGAGAAAAAAATGTTGTTGTTGAAATCATATCCTTACATACTTTCTAATTATGAAATTTGTTTAATCTTTTGGCATCTATATTTTTGAAGGTTACATTAGTAGTCATTTTTATTAAATTATCTGTAGTTCAAGGAGTATGCTTATGATAAGAAATTTAGTATATCATGCTATGGTATTATCTTCACCAAGAAAATGTGACTATTACCCTTCGATACATGTAAGAATGTCATATGTTTACTTTGGGGTGTATTTTTATTAGAAAATGTCATGGCTTAAGTTAGCGTAGATTGGTACATGTCTTTGTGATGACACTTGTAGTAGTTATTGGCAGGTGATGCTAGCATGAGAGTATGGACTAGTTGGTGATTAGGTACTGTGGAGGTAGTTATGGATTGATCTTCATTATGATCTATTAGTGAGGCTTCTGTCTCAAGCCTAATCTTGAGAGTGAAAGAATATCGGTGTGTTCATCCTTATGACTAGTATGTGGCATAGGTTTGTATGTCTCTATAGGAAACCTTTGATAAGGCTAGTGGTTGCAAGTCATGGGTTGAAAAACCCTAGCATGAGTCAAGTAAATAAAAGACTAATAAAATACTTATAGATAAATGATTGATTATGAGTACATATGGCAACATTTCACAAGCTACATTGAGTGTAGATATGTTAGCAACAATATGGGTTATGTGTATATGTTAGTATAGCGATCATATGGACTATGTGTGTATGCTAGTAATACTTTGGGCATCATGGTAATGGTAATATATCTTGTAATTGATCTATGAATGTGTGTTCAATGTGATGAATGATGGTATGGTGTGGATACAGATGCATGGATACCATAGTGGAAATGAATATGATGTGGAAGGCATGTGACGCACTAGATATATGATTGATTATACTTTATAGTGATTATATCAACCATGTGTTAGTTATATGTTTACTTTACTAATAATTATGTTAGTATTGAATGTGATATTATATGTGCATGTGTTACTTAGAGCATATGCAAGACTAAATGTTGATGTAGGTTTTTTTATACTACATTCCTTTCTTCTAGTGTAGCACCTATTGGCAATCTAGCTAGGGAATTGTAAAGGCTTTCCACTCTATTTTATACTAACTTGATTTAGTTATAGGTGAAGGTTGCAAGAGTGTAGGAGAGCACTAAAAGGGCTAATGAGAGAGATGTTTATGAAGGTTGATTGATGTATAGCTCCATGTACAATTTTATGTAACTTGTTCATATTTGTATGACTGTTAATGTACTTTTACGTATATGATGTTTATGTTTTTGTATACTATGATAGAAATAAAAATTTTTGGTTTATATCTAGGAAAAGAATAGGTTGTTAGAGTTCATGTGAGGTTGAGGTTGCTACTGCTACTATTGTTGCTAGTTAAGCTGTAGTTGATAATCCAGGAGCCTCAAAGCATGAACAGGAGGAGGAGAAGCAAGAGTAAGAAGGAAAATCTGGTTATCAAAATGAAGAGCCCAAAAGAGGCCTCTACTACTATTGAGACCCTTCATAGGACCACTTAGTACTTCTGTAAATCCCATTTGAACCAAACTAAAAGAAAACAAAAGCAAATCCAACAATCTAGAGAAAAACAAAAAAACAAATGAATTATTTTTGCTGGTCTGATGATAGGAAGGAAGAAGTAGCAGAGAGCATACAATGCTTAAGCAAATAAAACATTTCTCCCTCCCTTCCTCTTCCTCCATGCATGGATGGACCAAGTTTTATATGTTACTAGCCTAGATCTGATGGCTCAGGTATGTTCATTGTGATCATTGAAATTCCATCCTCCCCTTCCATTTTCAATGTGCCTCCTACTCCTCCTCTATGTCCCTATCCATTAAGTGTATATGTGTATTTAACATTAGATGCAACATTAAATCAAAAATGAATGTGCTAGTATTCATTATGATTTTCTTTTAACATTTCAAATGAAAAGTATGTTTTTGCAAAAAAAATCATTATTATAGCTACTTTTTCTCTCTTCTCGTTGCATTTTCCAAGGTGTGTTTGGTTTCTCTATTGTGAGCCTCCATGCCACTACTTCTTCTAAGTCTCTTTCCCTCTTTGATATTGTTACTTTGGTGGTTCACAATGTTGGTTGGGTTACTACATTCCTTTCTTCTAGTGCAGCACCTATTGGCCATCTCTTAAGGGAAGTGTAAAGGATTTCCACTCTATTTTATATTGACTTGATTTAGTTATAGGTGGAGGCTATAGAAGTGCATAAGAGCACTAAAAGATCTAATGAGAGAGATGTCTATGAAGGTTGATGAAGAGTTCAGTTGATACGTCAATTGGACCATCTTAGTGGAGCCTTGTTGATGTGGCCATGTTGATGTGACCCCATCGACATATCCATCCATGCGTTAATGTGACCCTGTTAACGCAAAGTCTATCTCTTGCTATAAATATGCATGCACTTGTAGCATTTATGGCATCTTTTAGAGTAGTTGTAACCATGTTTTGTAGTTTGTTCCCATAAGAGTTAGAATATTTTCCAAGTGCCCACAACAGGTGTGAGAAAGGTGTACGACTCTTTATTCAAGTGCTAATGTACCTAAGCCCATTGGTGTGACCAGCAATAAAGACAAGTTTTTTGAGAATTCGTTGTAGCATTTGGATTTAATCATTTAAGCATTTTAATAGTTTAATATTTCAATACTTTAATAATTCTAGAAGCTTTTATTATTATCACTTTATTGTTATTGTCCTTTCATATTTATGAGAACCATAGGCATGCCCATCTTGAACATATATCAAACACTTGGTAACCTAGTGACGCTTAACATTTGGTAACGTAGTAGTGGTTAGGGTATGCTCAGGATGTGCATGAAATGTGGGATTAGTTGCTTATGCTAGGGAGAGTTAAATGATAGAGTAGAACAATTGTAATTTACACAACTTTCCATTTCCTAAAATTAAAGAATTAGACTTTAAAAGATAAAAAGAAAATTAATGATTTGCCTCAATCTCACTTAAGCACCACTTTAGAATATCAGAAGTGAGGATGGGAAGACAATGACTATTCTAACTAAGGTTTTGCTAGCTAGAGTTCAGTGTATGCAAGTGCTTGCAGTCTACAGAATTTAATCGAGTCACATGTGAGTGCCCACAATTTGTATGGTTGGATGTAGGGGTACCTCATTTCTTATCATTGACACCATTACTAGGGATTGTTAGTCTTACATGCACTATCTAGTCTTAGCAAGGTCATCATTCACTTTGTTGGCATGGACCTAGGATAGTAAAATCTATGCATGCTAGGCAGTTTAAGTAAAAGAATAAGGCACACGAGTTGAGTTGTTATCTAATATCAAAAATGTATTTTTCTCACAGGTGAGATAGATCTCACCCACTAGTGCTATAGGAGTGTTGGGTGATATATGCACATCCAGACGAGTATATCCCCAACTTCACCTTTATCCTACATCAGGATGAGCACTTGTGATGGTGGAACATGGAGGGTAACATCATATTACCTCCTGATCTGTCGGTTCCTGGAATGCTACTTCAATATCTTACCAGACTGGGCATTCAGGACTGTAGTGTGGAATACATCATGGAGGATCATGACTACTGAGATTATCATCCAACTTAGGCACAACATGCGTGGGACTAGAAATAGGCGGAACACCATGAACACTTATAGGCGAAACAATTCAATAACCCTTTGTTCTTGCAGGACCCACATGATAATGAGGAACCTATTTTTCACAATTCCCATTTATCTGAACCTCCTCCAATGCATCTAATCATCTAGTCCATCATCCAAAGTAAACAATCAAGTGACCAGGAGCACTAGGATGATGAGGGATCATGCAAGAAAAATGGTGGAAAAGGGAAATATGGACATGAAGATAAGGGTCATCATCAGAGTAGAGGAGGAGATTGACACTAGGGTGGTGGTAGTTCTCCTCCCTCTTCTCCATCTTCTCATTCCACCTTGTCTTCACTAAGTTCTGGCTTTGGTCGTAATTGTAGTAGGAAGGATTGAGGCAATGGTGATTAAAAAGACTGACGAGATCACGAGGACCAACAGGGACAATGTGAGGAAAAGTGTGACCAATCATGTAAGCATCACTATCAAGAAATGAGAGGCAGCCAAAATCATCATAGATGTCGTGGCCAACAAAAGGACTATGACTCGGATGAACCACTACTGGCTACTCGAAGCATGCTTAACATAGCCAAGGTGGTTCAAATACCCAGTAGGCACTTGAAAGATAGTTAAATTAAGTGCCTTGACATGAAAAATATTCTCAAATTTGAAGGGGGATATAATTGTGATCCATAGACTCACTTGGAAGCATTCCATGATGCTTGCACCTTGTAGAACATAGAAAATGATTGGCAAAAACTTAGCCTATTTCCCTAAACATTCATCAAGGAAGCAAAAAGCTAGTACCAGTCTTTGGAGCTGGAATTAATCAGGAAATGGAGTACAATGCTGGAAATTTTCAATGATAAATACCAAACCTACTCTAGAGTGGCTAATATGAAAAAATAGATCCAAAGGTGGAAACAGGGTGGTCATGAACCCTTGGATGTAGCCATGGGAAAATATTACTCATTGTTACACTAATGCCTTGGTCATGGCTACTCTCAGTAGGAATAGCTCTGCCATATCATATATGGGCTTCACTTTGAAATAAGAAAGACCATGGGTGTTTATGCTTAGGGATAGATATATGAATTAAGGGTCCATTAGCTAGAGTTCCTAATTAAGCAAGTGGCTAAAGAAGATTGGGAATTATGGAAAAAAGAGAGTGCATAAGAGTATAATTGGGACTCTTCCATTTGAAGGAAGGAAGTTTGATTTTGTGAAGAGGAGGAAGAATCATCATTGGATGCAGTGATGGACCAAAAAAACTTGCCCATACAAAAATTTACCTCTAAAATTTTGGCCAAGGTTGACAAGATGTAAGATTCTTTGAACGAAAGGTTCAAAAGCATCCTAAAAATCATGGAGGAATCCAAGGAGTGAAGTAATGAGAGAGATCGAAAAAGGAGAAGAGAAGTTGAACATGCCTACCATAAAGGTAAGGAAAAAGTTGTTGCAGTAGAATAGGTTGTAGACTCTGACATAGAGGAGGATGATGGATATGACATATGCTTGTACAAACATCCTAAGGGGTGTTGCCTGGTGGTGTCACATCTACAAGAGTCTGGGATGTATGCACTGAATCCTCGTTTGGAAAAAAGGAAAACACCCTGGAGATTGCCTTATCCACAAGGCAATCCCAGGCAGTTCCACTAGCAATAAGGATATTACCCAAGTGGAGCACCACTGCAACCCTACAAATATTACCCAAGATGGAAACATCCACAATTATGGGGGATGCGACCTTCAAGGCAACAGTACCCTTATAAATAGCTAGATCCTTACAGGTACTACATTCAGCAACCCATCTTCCCATGGGACTTTTCTAGTCACATGACATTTCAAACTCATTACCACCCCCCAAAATTCTTTCGAACATAGTCTCCATCACCTAGGGGGGAGAACCCACATCTATACTATCCTCCATCACATTCTCCTACCATGCCTACTCCTCAAACCCTGACTCAACTACCTCCTGCTCCACCTATTTAGGGAGAGATACCACCATAACCATAGCAACGTAATGCCACGAGGGCTATCAACTTATAGCTAGCTTCTTAGCTGAGTGGACTAGAATAAAAACCATGGAAATGCCCTTTCTTCCTGCCCAATAACCTAAACATACCCTCACACTCACCTATGGCCAATGCCTCTAAACCTGCAATCACCTCCACCATTCAACCCTTCGAGAAACCTTCCAATCAAACACCCTCCACAGTATAAACTATCATGCTCGCATACATTGTGATAGACTAGATAAAGGTAGGTCATCTCCCTAAGAAATTGACTAATTTGGGGAGTCCCCTCATATACCTTCAAGTGGCAGGAAACAAACCATGCAAATATCTCTTTGATTTAGGGTCAAGTGTCAATTTGATTCCACATGATATGTAAAAGATGTGGAAATGAAGAAAAGAAATATCTAGCTCGAGTTGGCAGACCAATCCATAACTGTACCCTTGGAATTTCTAGAAGATATCATGACCACCATTTGTGGGTGGTCCTATCCTATTAACTTCCTAGTCATTTGGGTTGATAATTGCAAGGGGAATTTTTCAATTATAATGGGGAGAGCCTAGCTTACCACAATGGATGCATGATTAGGACTCTAAGATCTTTCCCTTAAAATTTTAAAATAAAATCCTTTTGGAAAGATCAAGAAGAAACATGTTCCATGCATTGCGTACAGTGACTTAGGGTGCAACTGTCTGCAACAACTTTGGTCCACTAAGGAGACATTTATTCAAGGATGTAGTTGGTATGCCAAAGAATCACAAGTGATATGATGCCTGTATGCAGTAGCCATGAATCAAGAAGGCACACAGTGGCTAACCACTAACTCTGATAGTAGCACTTTATACATGGAACCATTTGAGGGCCTTGTATGTGCCTATATGAAAAGCATGGATGAATTGGAAAAGGTCCATCAACAAGTCTCTATTGTTGATGACAATGATGGTTGGGGAAAGCTAAAGATCCCTAAAAGCTTTCAATAGGAGCCCTTGGAACTGAAAATCTTATCGGCCAATTTGGAATATGCATTCTTGTAGAATGGCAAGCCAATAATCATCAATGCCACTCTTGCTCCTAAGCAAAGGAAGAAATTGCTAAAAATAACAAACAAATGGATGGTTGCTTTTGCATGGTCATATCATGAATTGATAGGAGTTGACCCTAGGGTATGCCAACATCGGATCTATATTGACTCCTCCATGAAGCCATAATGACAACCACAAAGATGGTTGAACCCTAAACTAAAGCAAGTTGTCAAGGATGAAATTGAATAATTATTGAAAGTCCGATTCATCTATTCTATTATAGATAGTGAATGGGTCAACCCACTCATTATTGTGTCAAAGAAGGATGGCAAATGGAGGGTTTGTATAGATTTCTGACTACTAAACATGGAAACCTTCAAGGATCACTTCCCACTTTCATTTTTCAATCAAGTGCTGGATACTATTGCAGGGCATTGTTACTATAGCTTTTTGGATGGTTATAGTGGCTATAACCAAATCCAAATCAAACTCAAAGACTAGTCCAGGATAACATTTACAAGTCCCTGGGGGACTTTCGCATATAAGAAGATGCACTTTGGCCTATGCAATGCACCTACAACCTTCCAAAGCCTTGTCCTTAATATCTTTCAGCAACAGATTGGAAATGGGGTAGAAGTCTTCATGGATGAATTCTCTACCTATGGAGCACATTTGAACAAGGCTTGGACCACCTTGAGAAAGTTTTAAAAATATGTGTGGAAACAAATTTATAGCTCAACTGCAAAAGAGCCACTTGATGGTCCAAGAGGGCATTGTTCTAGGGCATCACATTTCACAAGCAGGGATTGGTGTAGATCTTGAGAAAACTAGAATCATCCAAGGAATCACTAGTTAACGAAGTACTATAAAATATGTTCGATCATTCCTTGGCCACATTGGTTATTATTGATGCTTCATCGATAATTTCTTGAAGATCACCAAGCTTTTGGTGGAGCTAACAAAGAAAGATGCTCTGTTTGTCTAGACTCATAGAAACTCCAATTCTATAGGTACCCAAATGATTTAGACCTTTTCATATCATGATAGGTACATCTAATTATACATTGGAAGCAATGCTTACACAGTTGGATGACCAGAGATGCCCATATTATATCCACTATGCAAGCCAAAGCATTGTGGGTGCTCAGCTCAACTACACCACCACCAAAAAGGAATTAATGGTGGTGGTGTTCACCTTGGAAAAATTCTAACACTATGTGCTTAGGTACAAGGTGTTTGTACATACTAACCATAATGCCATTCAGTTCCTAATGAACAAATCAATGGTGAGTCTCCATATCATAAGGTGGCTTGTGATCCTTTAGGAATTTGACCTTACTATGGTGGACAGGAAGGGAACTAAGAATGTGATTATTGACCACTTATCTCGGTTACGATGGGATGGTGCAAAGGAGTAGGAGCCACTCTTTGATCAATTTATAGATGAACTCCTCTTCACTGGAGAAATTGATAAGAAGATGCCCACAAGATCAACCTAGTTAAGTGACATACTCAGCTATCTCTCAACACAAGAATTACCAAAAGAGTGGGATCATCGGAAGAAGTAGCAGTTTCTTGACAAGGCCAAGCATTTCATGAAAATCAATGGACACCTTTATAAGGTGTGTACAGATGGCTTGATTTGATGGTGCATCCCTAATGTGGATACACTGCATGTCCTCTAGGATGCTCACAAGGGCCCTTGTGGGGGCCACTATGCTAGACGATGCACAATCATTAAGATCCTACTTATGGGATATGATTGACCCACACTCTTCAGAGATGCACAATGGTTCACTCGCTCCTATGAATGATGTCAGAGAGATGGTGGGATAATCGTATGAATGGAGGGACCCTAACAATGGATCCAGACACTGGAACCCTTTGATATTTGGGGCATCAACTTCATGGGTTCCATCACACCCATGTCAAATGGGAAGGTTTACATCATTGTCACTGTAGACTACTGTACTAAGTGGGAAGAGGCTGCAATCGTTACTGACTATTCCTAAAACATAGCCACATGGTTTGTCCAACAAAAAATTGTAAATAGGTTTGGAGTGCCATGTGCACTCATTTTAGACAACAGAGCTTATTTCATGGGCACTACTTTTCGTAAACTTATGCAACACTTGGGGGTCGAACATAAATTTACAACACCTTATCACCCCAAGCTAATGGGCAAGCCAAAGTTACAAATAAGGAGATTACAAGGATCCTAACTAGGACCATTAGCAAATATACGAGATATTGGAGCAAAAAACTTAATGATGCCCTTTGGGCCTATCACCTCACATGGAAACTTCCTATAGGCTACTCTCCTTACGAGTTAGTGTACAAGAAGCTATTGAAACTTCTAGTTTAGGTAGAACTCTAAACACTATCTACTACTAGTGACTTAGGTCTTGACTTATCACTAGCACAATGAGAATGACTCATCAACTTGAATGTGCTAGATGAGAATCAACTAGTAGTCCTATCATCAAATGAAATCCACAAGGCCTATAATAAAAATCATCATGATCTTAGGATTTGAAAGGTAACACTTCGACATGGAGATAAGGTACTCTACTAGAACCCCACACATGTACCACAAAATACTAAGTTTCAAACACTGTGGGAGGGGCCTTATATTGTTTGTGAAACCTTTTCGTCTAGGTCCTTGCTTATACACAAACCTAAGAATCCCACAAAAACATAGTTAGTTAATACAAAATAATTAAAACCCTTCCATGAACTCCAAAAAATCAGTGCCACTACCCTCTCACATAGCCAACCTCGTTCCATTTTTCAAATCTCCTCCTCTCAACTTAGTCATGAGGGAGATCACCTTCCATGCTAATCAATTCTACTGACACCTCAGTTGTTTTTGTAAGTTTTTTTTTTTACAAAATCATTCATATATTTGCCATTCTTGCTTACTTTTTCTTTCTTTATTTAATTATCTATTTATTTGTCTATTTTTCTATATATATGTATGTATGTGCTTATCTTCTAGTTGTTTTATACTTTTTATTAATAAGCTATCTTATTGTCATAGGATGTATTGGTGTGGTTGTTTCTCTTTGCAATGGGTTGCATGATATGGTCCACCTATTATATCTAGTTTCTGCCTTCACATTGTTGTTCTAGGTAGTCACGTTGAACTCTCATTTCATGCAATAGGTAGTGAGTCCATGTCATCCACACATCCACCCACTCCATGATTTTCCTTCTTTTGGAAACATGCAATCCCTTTTAATTAAAAACCACTTTAATTAATTCATGGCTTTCATAGTTTCTAGACTTGAGAAGGATCCAATGATTTGAACAGGGTATGACTTCAAGGGGAATGCAAAATTCTTCATACTTTTCTATTCCCTTGCATGCAAGCATGTCCTCATAGACTTCTTACCACTTCATATCCTCTCCTAACCAAAAGTTACATGGCAATTTATCCTTGCATGGTGTGGTCCTCGTCACAAAAGAAAAAAAAAAAGAGGATTCAAAGCACATCCCTTGGCCAAATGCATGTAAAAGCACATGGGTCTTTGCATGGTGTGGTTCCTAGAAAAAAACTAAAATAAACACATAGGAATTCAAAGCACATCCCTTAGACCATCTCTAATGGGCTAGAAGCACTAGTTATGGAACTTTCTTTGTCCCTTCTAACTTAACCCTTTTTTACTTTCTCTCGCTCACTCATGTTGGAGTGATGGTTGTTTGTAGGAGCACTCTTGTGCCCAAGGGGATGGAATAGTCTTTGAATCTTGATGTGATGTCACTGAATGTGGTTGGTTTGGGTTTAGACTAATGATGGATCCTTCTAGGTTACTTAATTACACACTTTACAAGGGATTTCATGTGACCAACATTAGGAATTCCATCTCACTCCCTCTTCTCTTCATCATTTGCTTTCCATTATTCACCTCATTGCTAGTTCTATGTCTTGAATGTCTATCGTGCTCTACTAGAACTTCTAATTCTTTGACTAGTTCTCATGGATTTGGGTATTAACTTATGGTCACCATTAATTAACTATAGGGCCCATGATTAGGGCCCACGAACTCCTATGTTAACGATATGCAAGGGCTACTGAGGCTACCGCCTGCTATGGGGAGGATCCACTTGCATATCCTTTAGTTCCATTTATTAATCTCCTATCCCCTTGATCTAGTTGGTTGATCATTTCTATGTTAACCATTGCATGGTCCCTCATCCACAAAGTTCCATACTATGACATTTTCCTACCTTTGACTCTTCTTCTAGTTACAATCTTCCTTCCTCTTTCACACATACTATTCTCTAGTCTTTGTGACCTCGAATCACCCCCATGTTGTGCTCTAATTCATAGCTTTGGACTTTTTCTTTAATGGTCAATGTAGGTCAACATTCAAAGCACAACTGTGACAACTAGGCCCCGTATACACATCCCCCTACGTTTATGTAGCCTCGTCTATGTAGCCCCATCGATGCATGGAAAAAATCCTATATATACCAACATTGCACCTTTGAACTTTGTCCATTTATACATATAGCTAGGGGAGATTTTCCATTTTTCTGCACCACATCTTCTTTCCACGCACCTAATTTTCCTAATGCATGTCCTAATCTACCCATCCTTTCCCTCTTTCACAACCAGAGGTATGCTCTTCATTGTTGGGGGGGGGGGGTGAGGTCTATAATTATTATTGTTATAATTATTAAAGACTTAACACCTCTTAGGGGATAGACAACACAAAATTAAAAAAAACACTATAAATTGCAACTCATTTCTTATAATTTTTTCTAACCTCTCAACTATACTCTGGGGAACCTAATAGGATGCACGTGCCATTGTCATAGCTTGGTCAAAATGAGAAGGTATATGATTGTCATTTTAAGTAGCTTACACATTTTAATTCATGGTTATGCTATGACTGTAGATGGCACCCAAACTAAGGCATCCAAGGGGAGAAGGACCATCCTAACCAAGGGACAAGTGACCTAGAATGGGAAGAGGACAAGGTGTGTAACCTCTAGAGCATGTGGAGGGCTCACACGCAACTGGCCCCCTTGGTGGAGAACCTGACATGGAATCTGTTCATTAGATACCTGAAATGGACATCCCTAGTGAATAATTGCAAAGGGATGAGACTCCTGTGGTAGTGCCACAACTTGAGGTCACCTTGACCCAAGCTTGTATTGATGCTATCAAGCTGAGGGAGCTACAACAAACAGTCCTTTAGGAGTTAAACTTTAGACCATTTCTAGAGAATGCACCAGAGAAAGTCAAACCCAAATTGCAAAATTCTCCTATGTGGCCAATCATCACCTCCAGTGGTGAATGGTACCTAGGAGAAACTTACGTCTTCTAGATGAATTGGCAACTAGGGTCCAGAGTAAGAATCAAAGACATTCATGTCTCTTACTCTACTGAAGAAATTGCACAAGCTCTAGGGTTTCCAGAGATCAGAGCTGACATGGAAGAGATCCCCAAACAAGTAGACCCTAAGGTAAAAGGGGAGTGGATCAGGTGGTGCTATGGGGTAGAACGTAAGGATTTTGGGACCCTAACCACTGTAGAGAGGGTTTATTCAAAAATTGCATCTTACCACTTGAATTTAACAGTAAGACCCAGCAAGATCACTACCTTCCCTACTCGTGCATGTGTCGCTCTAAGTGGAAAGTTCCCAATCAACCTTCCACAGTTTCTTTTCCTGGAGATTGAGAAGATATTTTTTGAAAATGGATGTGGGAAGCAAGCTCTACCCTTTCCTTTCCTAATTAGAAAATTGTGTAAAAGGGCAAGGATAGCATGATACACCAATGACACACTTTGTCATGCTCCAATTACCTCGTGATGCAAGATGATGAAGGAAAAACTTCAGCCACAACAAAACTTAGGAAAGAGTAGCAACCACCTCCACTGCCTATGCAAACAACAAGGCCAAGCTCACAAATAATCACAGAACACATACACGAGATTCAACCATTACTCTTGAGCCAATAAGTGCAATCAGTAGAAACTAGTGGAGGAGAAGACCCTTCAGTCTATCACCCTACGATGAGCCATCTTGAATAAGTGGCTCAATCAGTGAGTCTACTAGAGAGTTCAGGGTCAATGTTTTTTTTTGCTCGAGTGCAAGTGCCTACTAGAATTGATCCCAATGTTTGAGAAGTATCATTGTCCACCCAATAGTTATTTCCTAAAATTTCAGGAAATGCCACTACTTTTTCAGTGCACTTGGAGGATGGAGAGGGGTCGACTATCTTGGTAATGCAACAATAGGGATAAGAAGTTGAAGCTAAAGTGGTTGCTAACATAATTGATATGACACTTAATGCACCTACGGCACTTGTACCGGATGTACATGAACTTGAAGATGTACAGATGTCTGCAGGAACTTCTTGTAGTAGAATCAATGCAGCCCAACATGAAGAGTTGTTAGATCAACTAGTGGGAATTGGGCAACTACTTTTGAATATCTTTGAGCTTCCAGACAACATTATTATGACCTAGTCAAAGTTGCTCTCAGCAAGGGGCAAGTGCCTCATCTTGGAGGGGCAACTTGAAGTGGCACAAGCGGATCATCAATGCTTGGCAGTGGAAGTTGCCTAATTAAGGGTCCAACTTGCTAACCCAGCTCTTCTCGACCACGAACTTACCAAGGATGAAGCTTTTCAATAGTTTCAAACCAAACTTTGGAAGGTTGAAGATGAGTGAGAGTTGGTAATATTTAACAAGTCATTAACAAATGCCCATACTTACCATCTAAACAAGGATTTTGTAGAGGTTCACCAGGAGAATGTTAGGCTAATTGCAGAAGTTCATCGCTTGAAAAATGTTGGTGTTGAGAATCAACACATGAAAGACTTCATCCATCAACAATAGGAGAAGATAGTTAAGGTAAACATTGATGTGAGGAGATTGGTAGCTGAAAGTTGTAATTTGTTTATGGAGGAAGTTTGAGCCTTATGACAAAAATTAGCAATTGAGATCACCAATTGGAAAAATGAGGCCCTTAAGTTTTAATGAGTTAAAAATCACTATAGGGACCAAGTGGGATTACAAAAAGAAGTAAATGAAAAAGATATTCAAGTCACAAAGGCTAAAATGAACCAAGCACCCTAGAAACTCTAGGAAGGAGGTGAGGTGTGGCAGCCCATCTTCGATGGCTTGAATGCCTACAACTAGGCCAAGATCTACCTCAAAGAGCTACAAATTTAAGAAATGATAGAATACATGGAGTTATCAAATCTCTGTTATGTAAACCTAGCAATGCTAATAGTTGGAAGGCCATGGTTAGACTTGGAGAAACAAGTGGCCACCTCGTATTCTTTATACAAGGGTGAGTTCCAAGCACATAAAGAGATAAAGAAAAGCTAGAAATAGCCAAAGTAGAACTTGAAGTTCTTCGCACTCATTTTGAAGGATAACGTACAGTTATAGAGAAATTGGCCCAACAAATGAACAACTACGAATATCTATAGATATCAATCTAAGTGTTCGATATTGAACAAAAATAATTCATTTCTTGGTTTGTCAATTTGAAGGAAATCTTTCCTGCACTTCCATGTCCTTGGGATGTTCCCATTCTGACACACATTGGTGAAGTTTCTTGGATAGTGAATGATCCTAGAAGAAAATAAGATAAAATGAGGGCATTGTTGGAGGCTTTTCAATTGCCTCTGAAAGTTTTAGCTGCTACAGGGAAACCATCATCAACACCACAACAGCCACATGCACGAAAACCTGGTTAAGGCCTGTCAGAACCACCACCACCAGGGACAGTGTGACCTTCTCCAACAACTTTAGAATTTTTTTGGTAGGGTATCCAATTTTATCTCTGAACATCCTAATTCTGTAATTTATTTTTTTTGTATACCTAGGCACTTGGTATGTTAATAGAGTCAGTGTGTGTGTAAATGTGTTTTGTCGTGTGTACTATCAATAACTTTGTACCTTCCAAATTGTAATAAACTCAAGGATGATTTTTCACTCAGTTGTGGGGCTATGATGAAGTGTTTAGTTGATATGTCGACTAGGCCACATTAATGAAGCCTTGTTGACATGGCCATGTTGATGTGACCTCATCAACGTATCTATCCATGTGTTAACGTGACCCCATTAACATAGAGTCTATCTCTTGTTATAAATATGCATGTACCCGTAGCATTTATGGCATCTTTTGGGGTAGTTGTAGTCAAAATCTTACAATTTGTTCCTCTAAGAGTTAGAATATTTTCCAAGTACCCATAGTAGGTGTGAGAAAGGTGTACAAATATTTATTCAAGTGCTAATGGACTTGATCCCATTAGCGTGACCGAAAATAAAGATGACATTTTTGAGCATTCTTTGTAGCATTTGGATTTAATCACTTAAGCATTTTAATAGTTTAATATTTTAATGATTTAATAATTCTATAAGCTTTTATTGTTATCACTTTACTATTATTGTCCTTTCATATTTATGAGAACGATAGGCATGACCATCTTGAACATATATAAAACACTTGGTAACCTAGTGACGCTTAACGTCTGGTAGCCCAGTAGTGGTTAGGGTATGCTTAGGATGTGCATGGAAGATGGAATCAATTGCTTATGCTAGGGAGAGTTAAATGATAGAGTAGAACAATTGTAATTTATACAAATTTCCATTTCCTATAATTAAAGAATTAGACTTTAAAAGATAAAAAGAAAACCAATAAAAATCATTTGCCTTAATATCACTTAACCACCACTTTAGAATATCACAAGTGAGGTTGGAAAGACAACTACTATTCTGACTAAGGTTTTTCTGGCTAGAGTTCGGTGTATGCAAGTGCTTGTAGTCTACGGAGTTCGACCGAGTCGTGCATGAACGCCCGTGATTTGTATGGTTGGGCGTAGGGGTACCTCGCCGCTCATGAAAGGTTGATTGATGTATAGCTTCATGTACAATTTTATGTAAAATATTCATATTTACATGACCCTTATTGTACTCTTATGTACATGATGTTTATGTTTTTGTATACTGTGAGAGTAATACAAATTTTTGGTTTATATAGAAACATGTAGTTTGTGTATGCTTGGTCTTTGTTTTGACATGAATTTTCGAAAATTTTGATCTTGTAAGAGATATATATGTATATATATACTGAGTGGTTTATTCTTAATGTATTTTCATGTAGTGCTAGTTTTGTTTCATGTTTCCCTTGTGTTATTACTAGCGATCTTAGGCATCACTTTCTCCTACCCACATGTAGTAGGATGGGATGTTACACTATCATTCCCAAGTTTTTTCTATGTGCTATTGTCATTGAGCTCCTGTTTCTTAATTTTTTCTTAGTTGGACCTAAATCCCTCTCATTTTATTTTATTTTAAATAATTTATGAGACCAAGGAAATCACTTATCATTAAGGGATTCAATTTCATTTTCTAGCCTTTGAGAAATTTGATATTTCTTCTGTCATAATAACTTTTTCTTCAATAACTAATTTTTTCAATAAACAAATTATCATCATTTCCAAACCAATAAGTGAAAAAAATTATTTTATTGTTCTAATCTTTAGAATGGTTCAAATACTTCTTAATTCACTTATTGCATCATCTATCAAATGTGCCTAGGTTGTAAATAGGCCTTTTTTTGAGGCCTATGCACTATGATGGATGAGGTAGTAAATGAGGTCATACAAGTATCTTTTATGGCTAAAATTAGTACATCTTAACTTTTCTTAATTTTGAAAATCAAAGGTTGGCCTCATCCCTATAAGCATTCTAAAGGGTTTTTCTTTAATCATATTATAATTTTCTTTTTCAAAGATGACATGTTAGGTATTCTCATTAGGATACCAATTTTAGTTTTTAGCTATTTATTAGAGAAACCTTCTAAAGAATGAACTTGTTAAATATATTAAATTAATTCAAGACATGTATGAAAGAGTTACTAATATAATTAGAATACATGATGGAATCACATCTTATTTTCTAGTGGTAATAGGTCTAAATCATAAATATGTACTCAACAAGTGCTTATTTATTATTTTTATGATTGAATTAATAAATGAAATACAAGATGAAATTCCTTAGTGCTTCTCCTAAAAGTGCATCCTAGGGGAGTCGGCCTACCTCCCCCTATATATGTTGATTGTGCTAGGTTCTACCAAACCATCCTACATCCTTATAAATTTGGTCTCCAAGAGGGCATTCTCAAGAAGAGAACTCTTAGAGAGAGAGCACCAAGTAAGGGTACCCTCAAGGAGAATGCTCTCAAAGAGGGCCCCCTCAGGGAGAACACTCTCACATGCATAGTGCAAGGCACTCTCACTAAGGTTTCTCTCATAGAGACTACTCTAAGTAAGGGTGCTATCAAGGAGACTACTTTAAGTGAGGGTGCTCTTAGGGAGAACGCTCTCAGGGAAGGTACTCTTAAGAAGGCCACTCTAATGAAGGGCACTCTCAAGGAGGAAGCTCTAATGGAGGGCACTCTCAAGGAGGATGCTCTCAGGGAGAATGCTCTTAGGGAGGGTGATCTCACAAAGAACACTCTTAATAAGGACACTCGTAGGGAGGGCATTCTCAAAGAGGGCATCCTCAGGGAGCACACTCTTAGGAAGGGCACTCTCTAAGAGAACACACCCAACAATGATGATCTTAAGTAGAAAACTCTTGTGTGTGTATTGTAAGGTGCTCTCAAGGAGAGCACTCTCAAAGAGGCTACTCTAACAAAGGACACTCTTTGGGAGGGTGCTCTCTGAGAGAATGCTCTCAATGAGGGTGCTCTTGAGGAGAACACTCTCACATGTATAGCACAAGGGGATCTCAGGGATAACACTCTTAGGTTGGCCAATCTAATGGAGGGTGCTCTCAGTGAGAACACTCTTAGGAAGGGTGCTCTTGGGAAGGATGTCCTTAGGAAGATCACACTTAGGGAGGGCACTCTCAGGGAGGGCGCTCTCCATGAGAACTCTCTCAATGAGGGAAATCTCAAGGAGAACACTCTCACATGCATAGCGTAAGGCACTCTGATGGAGGGTGCTCTCAAGGAGAATGCTCTCAAGAAGGGTGCTCTCAAGAAAAATGCTCTCTAGAAGGTCATTCTAAAGGAGGGTGATCTCAAGGAGAAGGCTCTTGGGGATGGTGCTCTCAAGGAGGGTACTCTCATGGAGAACACTTTTAAGGAGGACAATCTCAACAGGGGCATCCTCAGGGAGACTACTCTCAAGGAGGACATTCTCAAGGAGGGCACTCTTAGGGAAGGCACTATCCTAGAGAACACTCTCAATGAGGGTGCTCTCAAGGAGAACACTGTCATGTGCATAGCACAAGATGATATCATGGACAATGCTCTCTTGGAGGCACTCTCAAGGAGAATGCTCTCAGGGAGGCCACTCTAATAGAGGGCACCCTTAGGGAGAATGCTCTCAGGGAGCACACTCTTAGGGAGCACACTCTCCAAGAGAATGCTCTCAACGAGGGTGCTCTAGGAAGAACATTCCTAGGGAGGGTGTTCTCAGGGAGGGAACTCTTCAGAAGGCTACTCTAATGGAGGGCACTCTCAAGGAGGGCGATCTCACAAAAAACTCTTGAGGAGGATTTTCTTGAGAAGGGTGTCCTTAGGGAGACCTCTCTCAAGGAGGAAATTCTCAAGGAGGGCACTATTAGGTAGGGTGCTCTCTGAGAGAATGCTCTTAATGAGGGGACTCTCAAGGAGAACACTCTCATGTGCATAGCACAAGGTGCTCTCATGGAGAATGCTCTCATGGAGGATGCTCTCATGGAGGATGCTCTTAAGGATAACACTCTTAGAGAAGTCACTCTAATGAGGGGCGCTGTTAGGGAGAACACTCTTGGGTAGGGTACTCTTCGAGAGAATGCTCTCAATGAAGGCACTCCCAGGAGAATGCTCCCGAGGAGGGCATCCTCAGGGAGGGATCTCTTCAAGATAATGCTCTTAATGATGGCACTCTTGAGGAGAACACTCACATGTGTGTAGTGAAAAGTGCTTCCACAGACAATGCTCTCAGGGAGGGCACTCTCAAGGAGAACTCTCTCAGGGGGGCCACTCTAATGGAGGGTGCTATTAGGGATAACACTCTTAGGGAGGGTGCTCTTAGGGAGAATGCTCTCAAGGAGGGCATGCTCCAAAATAATTTTCTAAATGAGGGTGCTCTCAAGGAGAACACTCTCACATTTCTACCACAAGGTGCTCTTGGCAAGGGCACTCTCAAGGAGGGTGTCGTAAAGGAGACCGCTCTCGGGTAGGGCACTCTCTAAGAAAACACTCTCATGTTCATAGTGCAAAGTACTCTGAGGGAGGGCACTCTAAATGGAGGATGCTCTTAGGGAGAATGCTCTTAATGAGGAAACTCTCTAAGAAAATGCTCTTAATGAGGATGCTCTCTAGGAGAACACTCTTAAGGAGGGTGCTCTCAAGGAGAATGTTGTTAGGGAGAATACTTTCAAGAAGAATGTTCTCATGAAGGACACTCTCATAGAGAGTGCACTCACATTGAGCATGCTAAGAGAGAGAGATTTCATGGAGAACACTCTCAAGGAGGGGATTCTTAGGGAGAACACTCTCTAAGAGAATGTTTTCAGGGAGGGCACTCTCAGGGAGAGCACTCTTTGAGAGAATACTCTCAACAAGGGCTCTCTCATGGAGAATGACCACAAATGTGTAATGCAAGGCTCTCTCATGGAGGATGCTTGTAGAGATAACACCATCACATGCATAGTGTGAGGCACTCCTAGGGACAGCACTCTCACAAGCATTGCATGAGGTGCTCTCATGAGAGTACTCTTACCAACGTAGCTATGTGAGGTGCTCCGATGGAGAGAACTCTCATGAGAGTACCATGTTGTGCTCCTAGGGATAATTCTACCTCTCCCCATATATGTTGACTAGGCCAAGTTTTGCCAAACTATCTTGCACCCTTATAAATCTAGTCCCAAGGGTCTATTTGGCCAACCATCGAGCCCGAGGGTCCGTTTTGCCTACAATTGGTCATGAGGGTCCATTTGGCTAACAGTTGGTTATGAGGGTTTGTTTGGCCAACACTTGGTCCTAAGGGAGAGTGCTCTCACAAGCATAGCTATGTGAGGTGCTCCAATGGAAAGCACTCTCACAAGAGCACCATTTGGTGCTCCTCGGAAGAACACTACCTTTCCCCATATATGTTGATTAGGCCAGGTTCTACTAAACCATCCTACATCCTTATAAATTTTGTCCCAAGGGTTTGTTTGGCCAACCATCGATCTTGAGGGTCCGTTTTGCCTACAATTGGTTGTGAGGGTCCATTTGGCCAACACTTGGTCATGAGGGTTTATTTGGCCAACACTTGGTCCCAAGGGAGAGCACTCTCACAAGCACTACATGAGGTGCTCTTGTGAGAGCACTCTTGCAAGTGTAGCTATGCGAGGTGCTTCAATGGAGAGCACTCTCATGAGAGCACCATGCAGTGCTTCTAGGGAGAACACGCCTCTCCCCATATATGTTGATTGGACCAGGTTTTGCTAAACCATTCTACATCCTTATAAATTTGGTCTCAAGGGTCTGTTGGGGTAACTGTCAATCTTGAGGGTTTATTTTACCTATAATTGATTGCAAGGGTCCATTCGGCCAAAACTTGGTCATGAGGGTCTGTTTGGCTAACACATGATCCCGAGGGAGAGTGCTCTTGCAAGAGCTGCATTAGGCGCTCTCGTGAGAGCGATCTTGCTAGAATAGATATGCAAGGTGCTTTGATGGATAGCACTCTTGCAAGAGTGTTGTGCAGTGCTCTCAGGGAGAACGCTACCTCTCCCCATATATGTTGATTTGGCCAGGTTTCACCATATCATCCTGCACCCTTATAAATTTGGTCTTGAGTGTCTGTTGGACCAACCATTGGTCTCAAGGGTTCATTTTTCCTACAATTGGTTATTTGTCCAACACTTGGTCTCGAGGGTCCGTGTGGCCAACGCTTTGTCTAGTGGGTCCATTGGATCAACCCTTGGTTTTGAGGGTCCATTTTGCCAACATTTGGTCCCAAGGATCTGTTTGGCTAACACTTAGACTCGAGGGTCTATTTCGCCAACACTCAGTCCTGAGGGTTCGTTTTGTCTATACAGTTGGTCCCAAGGATGAGTTTGGCCAATACTTGATCCCAAGGGTCTATTGGGCCAACCTTTGATCCTAAGGGTCTATTTTGCATACAGTTGGTCCTAAGGGTCCATTTGGCCAACACTTGATCTTGAGGGTTCATTTGGCCAATACTTGGTCATGAGGGTCCATTTGGCCAACACTTGGTTCCAAGGGTTCGTTTTGCTAACATTTGGTCCGAATGATCTATTTGGCTAACACTTGAACTCGAAGGTCTCTTTCATGAACACTTCATCCTAAGGGTCCATTCTACCTATACAATTAATCCCAATGGTGAGTTTGGCCAACACTTGATCCCAAGGGTTTATTGGACCAACCTTTGATCCTGAGGATCTTTTTTGCATATAGTTGGTCCTGAGTATCCATCTAGCCAACACTTGGTCTCGAGGCAATATTGGGCCAACCCTTGGTTCATGTGGCCAACACTTGGTCTTGAGGGTCCATTCGGCTGAACCTTGGTCACATGGGACTGTGTGGCCAACACTTGGTTGGTCTTGAGGGTCTATTTTACCTACAGCTAGTCCCAAGAATTTGTTAGTCGAGCCATTGGTCCCAAGGGACCTTTTGGAAAATGGTTAATCCCAGGGATCCATTTGGCCAACACTTGGTCCTGAGGGTCCATTGGGCAAACCCTTGGTCCAGAAGGTCCATTTTGCCTACACTTGGCCTCGAGGGTCCATTGCGTCAACACTTGGTATCGAGGGTTTGTTGGGCCAACCCTTGGTCTTGATGGTCTATGTGGCCAACACTTTGTTCAGAGGGTCTATTGGGTCAACCATTTGTTCCTAAGGGTCCATTTGGATAGCATATGGTCCTGAGGGTTCGTTTTGCCTATAGTTAGCCCTAAGGGTCTATTGGGCCAAACCTCAGTCTTGAGGGTCCATGTGGCCAACACTTGGTTGGTCCAAAGGAGCTGTTTTTCCTACAGTTGGTCTTGAGGGTTTGTTAGATGAGTGGTTGGCCATGAGGGTCTATTTTGCCCATAGTGAACCCTAAGGGTCTATTTGGCCAATAGTTGGTCTCGAGGATCCATTTTTCCAACCCATGCTCCACCATACCATCTTGCATCCTTATAAATTTGGTCCCAAGGGTATGAGGCTTCAACACTTGGTGCTGAGGGTTCATTTTGCCTACAATCAGCCCCAAGGGATCTGTTGGACTAAACCTTAGTGCTGATGGTCCATGTGGCTAACACTTTATCCCAATGGTTTGTTGGATCAACCTTTGGTCCCAAGGGTCCATTTGGAAAACATTCGGTCTCAAGGGTCCATTTTGCATACCACTTGGTCCTAAGGGTCCCTTTTGCCAATGTTTTCTCCCAAGGGTCTATGTGGCCAACACTTTGTCTAGAGGGTCTGTGTTGACTACAGTTGGTCCTGAGGGTTCATTTAGCCAACCCTCAGTCTTGAGGGTCCATGTGGCCAACACTTTGTCTCAAGGGTTCATTTTTCCAACGATTGGTCCTAGGGATCCATTTGGCCAACCCTTGGTCCCGAGGGCCTATTTCCCCAACACTTGGTCCTGAGGGTCTATTTTGGCAATACTTGATCCCGAGGATTCCATGTCATCAACACTTGGTCCCAAGGGCCCATCTGGCCAACATTTGGTCCATTTGGGCAACACTTGGTTCCAAGGCTCCATTAGGCCAAACATTGGTCATGAGGGACCATGGGACCAACCAACACTTAGTTGGTCTTGAGGGTCTATTTTGCCTATAGTTGGTCCCAAGGGTCCATTTTACCAACCTAGGCTTTTCCATACCATCCTGCACCCTTATAAATTTGGTCCTGAGGGTCAATTTTACCTACACTTGGTGCCGAGGGTTCATTTTGGCCAACACTTAGCCCTGAGGGTCTATTTGGCCAACCCTTGGTCCCAAGGGGTCAATGTGGCCAACATAATGTTTTAAGGGTCTATTGGATGAACCCTTGGTCTTGAGTGTCTATTTGGCCAACATTTGATCTCGAGGATATGTCTGGCCAACCCTTGATCCTGAGGGCCTATCTAGCTAACCCTTGATCCCGGGGGTCCATTTTTCCAACCTAGGCTCCACCACATCGTCCTAAACCCTTATAAATATGGTCCTGAGGATCCATTTATTCAACAGTTGGTGTCGAGGGTCAATTGAGCCAACCCTTGGTCCCAAGCATCCATTGGGTCAACCCTTGGTCCCAAGGATCTATTAGGCCAGCCCTTAGTATCAAGGGTCTCTGTTCGGGTGAAAAATTAATCCTAAGGATCCATTTGGCCAACACTGGCTGCAAGGGTCCATTTTGCCAACCCAGGCTCCACCATACCCATCCTACACCCCTATAAATTTGGTCACGGGGGTCCGTCAAGCCAATCCTTTAGTTCCTATGGGTGCATTTGGCCTATAGTTGGTCTAGAGGGTTAATTCGGCCAACACTTGGTCTTGGGGGTCTGTTGGGTTTACCCTTTGACTTCGGAGGATCTTTTTCTTTAGCCAATGCTTGAGAGCTTTAGTGAGTTGGTCATGGTTGAAAGCTGGAACCTCATGATCGTCAATAGTATTGCATGCAAATAATATCCGTCAGTTGTGATCTCCACTCTGTGTAACCTCACAGGCAAGGGACATTCCCTGCCAATGATGCGAATGAACAAAGTCCCACATCAAGGTGAGGTTCCTGATCATGTGATCAAAAATATATTTAGATTCAAATGTTTTCACCTAGGATTTGACGCAGAAGAAGGGGACTACATATGCATGTGTGTGTGTGTAATATATATGCCCAAGAAGGGGGAGACACCACCCATCTCTCAAAAAAAATGCATGGCTGCTATCCCTAGACCCCCTTGAGATAATGATTTCAGTGGGATGGAACATGGCCAAGCATCTATGGAGAAAAAGCAAAAGAAGGCCTAAAGAAGAGGAAGAGGGAAAGACAATGATCACGAATCTCAACAATAAGGGGCTGAATCTTAGTGGATCATGGTAGCAAGGCCAGTCTGCCACTTATAATACCCCATTGTGTATTTAAGTCATCTACAAAGGATTCTTCTCATCAATCACTTGAAATGAAATTACATGGCCCCCAGTGCCCCACCATGCAGGTAGGACCAGGGGGTACCATCAACACATGCCAATGGAAGCAACGAAGCCACCCCTACCATGGATCATGTAACAACTAACAAGGAAAGAGGCATCACCTCTAGAATGGATTCTAACTTAGAGGCATTTAGTCATAATCTAACACATTGTAGCTTTGTGTCACTAGCTTTTCAACCAAGCACAATGACCAATTGTGTGAATCAACGATTCCTCTCGCAATAAGTTGAATTACTATCGCGACATGCATCATTAGTAGGGTAAAACTAACCTTTCTCATGATGGTCTAAACCTAGCTCATGTTCCCTATTGGTGGTTGAACAATCTAACACTTGGTGAATTCTACTTCACAATGATAGGAAGAACCAACATTGAAGGATCAAAAAGCAATGTTGCTATGAACGCTTGGCTACCACAAGCCAGTTATCCCTATGGTAACTTTTTTGACACCTCTAGCTTCAAATTCCAAAGATCTAAAGGATTGATAGGCCATGCTTTCACAGTTTTTATTCATACTAAAAATTAAAATAAAATGAGCATTTACCCTTTTGTTCCACATGAGATTTCTATTCTTGTTGATCTCATCTTAGGACACCTACGTTATCTTTTAACAGATGTGCCATCCTAGCCAAACTCCCCACCTAACACTATCTTCCATGTGGATCAATGCACCAAGGGGCATCTTGGGTCCAAAAGCAAGGGTTGTGCCCCATTTCTAACCAACGGGGTAAGTAAAATAATGTTAAAAGTAGTGGTATTTCATTTGTTCCATGAGTGACTCCCACTTATGCTACATCTCTTAAGTCATTTCAAAAAGTCAGACTAGAGTCAAGCTCAAGAGGGTCTTCCTTTCCCGTTGATTCTACCAAGCCCATTCCCTTGGCTGTGGTTTCACTAGATAGTAGGTAAAAATAGTGGGAATCTTGTTAATTCATTCATGCACTTCACTAATTAGATGACGAGGTAGTTGGCTACCTTAAGAGAGTCATAGTTACTCTTGCTGTTTACCCATGCTTGGTTGAATTTCTTCACTTTGACATTCAAAGCATTGGGCAAAAATCATATTGTGGGACCATCACAATGCTTTGTTTTAATTAAATAGTTAGATTCCCCTTGTTTGAGCTAGTTCTAAGTTGTTTGATCGTTGCCTAGGAAAAGCCCTCCCCTGTGGAGGTGGGAGGGCACTCTACATCTGTCACCTGATCGGCACGCGAGGGCCTACCATTGCCATAGAAGTGGCTCAAGTAGGTCCTTGACAACTTGCGGGTTTAGGGCATAGACCCCTAGGCCCAACCCTTAGAGCCAATCCTTTTCCCAAAGTTACAAATCCATTTTTCTAACTTCCCTTACCTGCATTATTCTATGGACCGGAAGTTTTTCACCTTGGAGACCTAATGCTCATATGAGTATGACCGAGCATGAATGGTACTTAGTTCTCTGAATTTTTAGGGGCCACTAAGGGTGCACTAAACACTGAAGGATGTGCGATGCTCTTCTAGCCACTAGAACCTCTCTCTGGTTGAGCCAATTTTAGGGTGGGTAGGCTGTTAAAAAGAAAAGAAGACTCTTCCTAGGGCCCTCACCGGTGTCTTCGAATTCCCTAACATTACCATCTACTGCCATGTTCAATTTAGGAATGTTAACTTGATTTCCTTTTGAGATCTTATGTGGAGTGCACCCATTAAAAGGGGCTCCCTCATCTCTTAGGATAGACTAACCCATGTACAAATGCTATTCACATGGAACCTTTATTCACATTAGTCTTTAAAGTTCTCATTTGAATATTTGCTACTACCACCAAGATCTGCATTGGGAGCCACTCCACCTGGGATCATGCCCTAGGCCTTGCAATGACCCCTACATCCTCCTACTCATCAAGGCTTGGCACTTACCCTAACGGCCGAGCGTAGGTTATGTGCTTAAGCACCATCGATTTGGTAGGTGAGTTGTTACACATTCCTTAGTAGATTTTAACTTCCATGACCACTGTCCTACTATCTTAATCAACTAACATCATTTGTGGGTTTTGGGTTAGTGTGTAGTTAGGTATTGTAGCTCAACTTTCGGTTCAGCCTGCATCACCAGTTCTGCTTACCAAAAAGGCCTGCTTGGAGCTCTCTATTTGTTGATGTGGCTCATCGAGCTAGCCGCGCCATATTACCTATTTAAAGTTTGAGAATAGGTCAAGGGTGTTGCGCCCCAATGCCTCTAATCATTTTCTTTACCTGATAAAAATCGAGAATGTGAGCTCTAGCTATCCTAAGGAAAACTTCGAAGGAAACCAACTACTAGATGATTCGATTAGTCTTTTGCCCCTATACCCAGGTCAGACGAATGATTTGCATATTAGTATTGCAATGAGCCTCCACCAAAGTTTCCTTTGGCTTCATCCTACTCAGGCATATTTTATCATCTTTTAGGTTCTAACAGGAATGCTCTCACTCAAACCCTTTTCAACAAGATTAAGGTTTGTGGATGGTGCTCCATGCCTACATAGGGATCTTGCCTTTTAGCTTCCTTGCACTATGCGGGTTTCCAAACCTGAAAACACACACACACATGTTAGACTCCTTGGTCCATGTTTTAAGATGGGTTGAATGGAAAGCCCATAGAATCTATATCCTGAGCACATAGGTGTTGTAGGACCTACCCCTCAAAGGGGTGTGTGCTTGGACCCTTGACTATTGCAGTGGCAACACATGCATAGCCAGCTACACACACTTGTGCCATGACACTGACCCACATGGACTCGCCTCCCGAACCGAGCGATAGACTAAAGCATACATGATCCACTCCATGTCTTAATAGGAAGAAATATTGGCTTCCATTCTCTTCTATTTTGACAATTTCAAGTACTTTTAACTCTCTTTTCAAAGTCCTTTTCATCTTTCCCTCATGGTACTTATTCGCTATCAGTCTCTCATGCATATTTAGCCTTGGATGGAATTTACCACCCACTTAGGGCTGCATTCCCAAATAACTTGACTCATTGATAGTGCCTTGTAATGTAATAGGGCCCAAGCCCAATGGCGCTATCACCCTCTCTAGTGCCCCATTCTAGGGGACTTAGGCTTGATTCACCACAGGGGACACTTCGGCAAACTACAATTTGAGTAGTGACCACCACTAAATTTTCATACTGGGCTATTCCCGATTCACTTGCCATTACTAGGGGAATCCTTGTAAGTTTCTCTTCCTCTACTTAGTTATATGCTTAAACTTGATAAGTACCCTCACCTGAATTGGGGTCACTACGAAGAGGAAGCATCACCCATCCTATGGATGATGCAAAGGAGGATCATTATTCCTCGAAATTTCTGGCCACATGGTCCTACATTGCACTAAAGGAGAAGGGTGGGGAAGGGGGGGGGGCAACATACCTTATGCATGTTTGATACAGGAAACATAGAGACTACCACAACCATCCATTGCACCATTTGGGAAGAAGTGAGAAAACACAAACACTAGCAACTTTCAACTGACATCACCTCGGGAGACATAGACAACCACATCCGTTGCCCCCTCACACAAGGCGAAGAGGGCATGCCATAGGATCTTCATGACACCCAAGTAGATGTGCCCTTGACCTAGGCCTTAGGTGCAACTTTCATTCAAATATTTGATGATTCATGGGATTCTACAATTCACACAAAGTATCACATTTTACTACATTCTTCATTGAAATGAGAGCTAAGATATCCATTGTTGAGAGTTGTGGTTGGGATCATGAACCCTGGTTGCCTACCATAGTGACATTGTGGATGTTCATCACATCCTTGGTGCCACTCACACCCTTGCATTTGGGAAAGAGAAGCATGTGGCACTTGATGGATGCGACCAACATCAATGTTCAGACAAGGAGGATGACCACCTTCCGAACGACAACCTTGCTACCCAACCATAGATGGGCAGTATGAGAAACCATGAAGCACCAACACCACAACTATTTGACCCAAGGCCCCTAATTGCCCCACATTTGCCCAAAGAAATGACATACCCTATAACCTAGAGGCCAAGTATAGTCGTTCACCTTGAACATGTGTGACAAGAGAAGAGAACTACATCCAGCCATCATGTCTTATCCCCTCCCTCCCATGTGCCCCTCTCTTCATAGAACTAGATGGCTAGGAATAAAAAGAGTAGCCCTCATATGTCCCCCTTGTGTCTAGCCTTGTATTTTTAAAGCTATTTACGACATGTTCATTGACCATGAACATAGAGTTTGAAAACCCCACCATGATTTCCTCAATGAGGTGTAGATGCTTCGTTCATGGGTTTCCACTCCTAAAATGAACATCTCGCCACCTATCCTCGATGAATGATGGCAACCATGGCTAACACATCCTCCATTGAGAGGCGACCTAAGCCCCCTCCTTGAAACACTCTAGATTGATCCTTTTTTCTCTCCCTAAAATATACCTAGGTGATGACGTGCCCTTTGGAGCATCAACTCGTTGAATGTGCGAGGTGTAATTCGGCTACAACATCTTGTGCCCTTGCCAAGTGCATGCTCTCCCCATGAGCATTGCAAGAAGTCCCATCCCAATGAAACACCATCGTCATGGATTCTCTGATGAGGTTCCCCAAGCATTCTTCATTACTATGATGGAAATGCAAGACCATAACCAATGAGACAAAAGCATGTATGTGTCAATGATCCTATCGCAGGTTCACCTATGATAACCACATTATGAATTCTCCTTCTTCTAAATGATAAGGTTCAATGAGATTCTCATAATCATCATCACTGTAATCTGAACATTTCATCAAATCATTCAATCATTAGGAGTGACGAGCAGTGTGTACAAAGGGTAGGGATGTAGTCAACATGAGCTGATGACTCACGCTTACTAGGAATTCCTTGTTGAAGACTGATAATTGCAAAGATGGATCCCCATCATGATGCATTTTCATAAGATTTTCTAATCCTCTCATACTAGGAAAAGAAGCTTACTGAATGCATTAGTGTAGCATGTGTGTGGCCTAGAACATCTAAGGGCATCACATACTTATTATTGCCTCAAACTTTCATGGCTTGAGTAGTCATAGTTCCTCTAAGAAGCTATCCATTAAGGGCGTACCTCCACATAGCTAGTTAGTAGGCTGAGGTCTCATTCATTAATGAAATTAACTAGAAAAAGCACTCCACCAACTAAGAACAATTGATGAGTCACGAGGTACCCCTACACTCAACCATATGAATACGAGCGTTCATGCGTGATCCAGTTGAACTTTGTGGATAGGCTAGTCATGGTATCTAGATAGTTACACGTTGATTGCAGTTCGCTGTCTTCCTACCTAGACTAGTATTTTCTTTGTCACGTATGGTTTAGTCTAGAGTGAGGCGTATGATGTGATCCTAAATTAGTGCTACTCTTAGAGACAATGGAGAATAATCTTGATTAAACTAATGATTAATAGAAAATGAAGTCTAAGCTAACCTAAGTGTGATGGGCATCCATTCCTTAATCATCCGTACACATCTTGGATCTCATGCATGACTACTACTGGGATTACCAAGTGTAGATCCTAGGTACGCTACTGGGTTGCCAAGTAGTCACACTTAAATGCTTGCGATTAAGTCATACTCATTCCGCATTTAACGATGGGAATAGTAAATGATGATAAATAAATATTAACTAAGAAAATAACAATAATAATTAACAATAATAATTAAACAATTAAAACTAAGTGAATGTTGCAATGATGATGTAATCTCGATCTTTATTTCTGATCATGTGTGCATCCAAGTATGTCACACTCGAATAAAGGTGTCATACAATTACAAGCATCACACTGCAGGCATGCACTTGGGAAAATATTCTATCTCCTGTGGGAACAAGCTACAAGAGCTTTGCTACAACTAACTAAAAGATACCTAGGTGTGGTGGAGGGCCACTTATTTATAGTCTAAAAAAGGCTCTGTGTAAATGGGGCCATGTCAACGCATGGAGGGATGCATCGACGGGGCCTCATTGATGCGGCCGTGTATACGAGGCCCTATATACATGGCCTAGTTGATGCATCGACTACTTAGCGCTTCATCAACAACCATGCACCATCACCCATAGAATCAAGAAAGAGTTTTCAATATGTCAATCCTTACTATGTATAGACTTGGTAAGTTTTCTTGTGTTGAGTCAAATTAAGCTGCAAGCTCCACTCCTAGTGATGCCCTTTCACCAATTTCTTTAAGTTTCAGCCTTACAACCATACTTCCCTTGGAACCCAAACACTCTAATTTCTCAGAAGTTTCCAATGGAGACCTAAAAGCAACATCTACCGATCCTTAGTTAGCATCGTTTATGATTTAGACTAGGATGGTATCTAATTGTCTTCGATCCCCTAACTTTCATTATTGATCAATGAAAACATCCTTGGCAAATGCTTTCACAGTAGTTTGTATTTCATAAATCCAAGAATTTCACCTTTGAGAATGAAATATGGATGCCCCCGACAGTCCCTATTAATCATTACAAGATCGAAATCCTATTGCATTATTCCATGCCAATGTATTCTGAGCATAGGCTTGCTTTGAGCACTCTAATTTTTTCACAGTAACAGCATCAGAGCTATGACCTAGCCAATTAAGGCTAGGGCCATCTCACTGATAGAAGGAATGGAGTGGTTGATGCACACTAGATCAATGGACCAACTACCCCATCCCAAGATCCAACTACAAGTTTTTTAACTGCAACAACTTAAATATATGCTATTGGAGCTAGAATTACCATGGCTACTAGCACCAGACTTTTTCTCTAATGGATCCTCATTAAGGGGTTTAAATTTTACTCATTCCAATTACAAGACTCAATGAGCCTAGTATTGTTATTTATTGTCACTACCTCCTCATGTTAGGATTGGGTAATTTTCATGCCTACTACCTTCCTTTGATGTGGTAGAAATTTCTCAAACTCCCTCTCTAGAATCAAACCCTAATTCCCCATCATCCATCACAACCATGGTAGGCTTCTATCCTAACATCAAAAGTTGATAGGGCAGAAATTTGAATGAAGCATCATTGATACAAGGGCCATGCGATCCATCTAGTTACCATGATTCACTAACCAAACAAGCAAGCTCACATCAACCTTTTATCTAATAAATACATCCCTTTTGAAAGTTGGGATTTGTTGCACGTATTAGCTCTAGAATTACTATAGTTATTTGAGTAGTAAGGTACCATCAAAGAAATCATAACTGATTTAATGAGCCATCCACACTTTCACCGTTTGAAGTAGTTCATACTTAGACATGCATGGATTAATCTTTGAGACAAGCATATGACTACTAGTAGGATCAACTAGGTAATGTCATGGGCACTCGTGTGGTTGGCACCTTTGTCCTTCCTTACTTGAAAGGCATGAATGACCCTCCCTACACAAATTTTGCACAACATATTTCATGGGAACCATTCCCTAGTTTATGCAATCACATGCCCAAGAAACGTGATGCTGCAACTAGCGACAAATGTAGCCTTGCTCTTGACCGTGGATGTGCAAGTGCCAAGGGCATCGTAGAAGTGCACAGCTTATTGCCCACACCATATAGAATTCCCATCAACACCCAACATTGAGGTATGCCCACAGGTTCCAACATCCCCAGCAGGATAACTAGACTTGAGAGCACTTCCTCAAAAACACTTCTCCATGAGAACAAAGTTCCATGTAGGAAGCAGCACACGCTACATCATCTAAGGTCACCTTGGGGCACGCACTGAAGAATGAGGCATGTGAACATGCATGATCAACAAAAGAACCTGAGTCCTCTTTGTTCCTTGGCACATGCACATGAACTCACATCTACCACCCACACACTACTGAGCAGTCGAATTCATGATCAGGCAAAGGAAACATGCACCTAACACTACCCAATGGGGGCATTGGGAGGCTCTGCTACCTCAACCACACCAAATCGACATAGCCGTTTGCACGTGCTCAACTGCTATCGCATCCTAAAAAATAGGAGATGCATCTGAGCAATGCAACCACTATGAACTGATGCCAAAGGCGTTGTTCACATCATAACATAAGCCATGTGTTATCACAAGGTACATGCAATCATCATCAATATTATGAATGCAAAACAAACATTAGCCATGGGGACGACTTTGAAATTGCATTCTCCTCAAGGATGAGAACATTTCCATCCTCTCTATCCAACCATCAAGGTGAGGGATGCATCCTAGCAATGCAAACACTATAAAATAACACAACACTCAAAACATGGTTTGAATCTCATCTCAATGCAACAAGAGGGAACATGTGTTGTACCAAGGAACATGAAACTATTGTCACATTATGAATGCCAAATGAAGATTGGGCATGGGTACCACTTTGAAATCACATTCTCCTCAAGGATAAGGAAATTTCCATCCTCTCTCTATTCAACCACCAGGGTGAGGGATGCATCCCAGCAATGCAACCACTATGAACCAACACTCAAAACGTGGTTTGAATCTCATCTTAATGCAACAAGAGGGAAGATGTGCCATACTAAGGAACACGCAAATATCATCACATTATGAATGCCAAATGAAGATTGTATTGTAGACACCACTTCCAAATCGCATTATCCTCAAGGGTGATGATGTTTCCATCCTATCTCTATTCAACCATTAGGATGAGAGATGCATCCCAGCAATGTAACCACTCTAGCCTAATGCTCAAAATGTGGTTCAAATCTCATCTCAATGGAAAAATAGGGAACATGTTTCATCTCAAGAAACATGCAACTATTGTCACATTATGAATGCCAAATGAAGATCGACCATAGGCACCACTTCAAAATGGCATTCTCCTCGAGGGCAAGGATGTTTCCATCCTCTCCCTATCCAACCATTAGGGTGGGGGATGTGTCCCAGCAATGCAACCACTGTGAAGAATTACTCAAAACATGGTTTGAATTTGATCTCAATGCAATAATAGGGAACATGTGCCATCCCAAGGAACATGACACTATCATCAACTATGAATGCCAAATGAAGACCGGCCATAAGCACCTCCTTGAAATCGCATTCTCCTCCAAGGTGAGGACATTTCCATCCTCTCTCTATCCAATCATTAGGGTGGAAGATGCATCCCAGCAACACAACCACTATAAACCATGGCTCAAAACATGGTTCAAATCTCATCTCAATGCAAAAATATGGAACATGTATTGTCTCAAGGAACATGACACCATTGTCACATTATGAATGCCAAATGAAGATCAGCCATAGGCACCTCTTCGAAATCGCATTCTCATTGAGGGTGAGGATGTTTCCATCCTCTCTATATCCAACCATCAAGGTGGGGTATGAGTCCCAACAATGAAACCACTATGAAAAATTACTCAAAACATGGTTTGAATCTCATCTCAATGCAACAATAGGGAACATGTGCCATCTCGAGGAACATGACACTATCGGCACATTAGGAATGCCAAACAAAGACTGGCCATAGGAACCTCTTTGAAATCACATTCTCCTTGATGAGGAGGATGTTTCCATCCTCTCTCTATCCAACCATTAGGTTGGGGGATGCATTGAAGTAATGCAACCACTATAAACCACTGTGAATTGGTGATAAAGCAAAGAAAGCATGCACCAAATGCTACCCCGTGGGGGCATCAAGATGCTCTACAAACTCAGCTACACCAAATGAATGTAACCATTCACATGAAATCAACTAATATCATTTTCAAAGGGGATCTTTCAATCCCATAGAGCCACCAGTAGTGGCTCCAATCTTGCAACATCTAGAACAATCACACAGAAGTATAAAGAAACAAGCCTCACAAGATCCACACTTCCAAATACCCAAATTCAGCATTAAGTGACTACACACCTAAGAAATCCTTTGTGAAATGTAGACATAGAGTGTGATGCAGCCAAAATAATGGATTTCTAAGACATGAGCCTCAAACATCCTTACAACTACTTCTAACCTTTGGAGAACTTATTGCCAAGGATGAGCATGTGCTCAAACTCAATAAGTTACTCCAAAGGAAGGGCCAACGTAAATCTTTGAACCCAAAAAGGTTATTTTCAAGATGGTACGACCACGAGATGGTCACCAAAATATTAGCACCTATGATCCACAATGAACAGTGAGGCACCTGTAAGTGCATGAAGAACAAGAGAGCCTACATCCTCTTCATTCCTCAGCACATGCAAGAGAACTCACAACTACTGCCCATGCACTACTAACAAACTAAATTAATGATAAGGTAGAGAAAGCATGCATCAAATGCTACCCTGTGGGGCCATCAAGATGCTCTACAAACTCAACCCATCAAATCAATGAAACTATTCACACAAAATCAATCAATATCATTTTTAGAGGGGATCTATCAATCTTGTAGAGCCATTAGTAGTGGCTCCAATCTTGCAACATCCAGAACAATCACATTGAAGAATAAAGAAACAAGCCTCATAAGATGCAGGCTTCTAGATATCTGAATTCAGCATTAAGTAACTACACACATGAAAACTCCTTCATGAAACTTAGAGACAAAGTGTTGTGTAGCCAAAACAATGGATTTCTAAGGCATGAGACTCAAACATCCATGCAACTACTCCAAACCCTTGGAGAACTTACTGTCGAGGATGAGCATGAGCTCAAACTCAACAAGTTACTTTAAGGGAAGGGCCAATGTAAGTCTTTGAATCCACGAAAGGTTATTTTCCAGATGGTATGATCATAAAATGGTCACCCAAATACTAGAACCCATGAACCATAATGAATAGCGAGGCACCCATAAGTACATGAAGAACAAGAGAGCCTATGTCCTCTTCATTCCTTGACATGTGTAAGTGAACTTACAACTACCACCCATGCACTACTAAGTGATTGAATTGGTGATAAGGCAAAGAAAGCATGCACCAGATGCTACCTTGTGGGGATGTCACAATGATCTGCAAACTCAACCGCACCAAATCAATGCAACCTTTTGCAAAAAATCAACCGATATTATTTTCAAAGGTGATCTTTCAATCTTGTAAATCCATTAGTAGCGGCTCCAATCTCATAACATTTGGAACAAACACACCAAAATATAAAGAAACAAGCCTCATAGGATCTAGGCTTCCAAATACCTGAATTTAGCATTAAGTGACTACACACCCAAGAACTCCTTCATGGAATGCAAAGATAGAGTGTCACATAGTCAAAACAATGGATTTTGAAGGCATGAGCCTCAAACATTGATGCAACTACTTCTAACCCTTGGAGAACTTACTATGAAGGATGATCATGCACTCAAACTCAACAACTTACCACAAGGGAAGGGCCAACATAATTCTTTGAATTCATGAAAGGTTATTTTCAAGATGGTACAACCATGAAATGGTCACATGAATATTGGAACCCATGATCCACAATGAATAGCAAGGCATCCACAAGTGCATGAAGAACAAGAGACCCTACATCTTCTTTGTTCCTTAACACTTGCAAGTGAACTCACAACTACCATCCATGTGATACTAAGCAACCAACTTGGTGATAAGGCAAAGAAAGCATGCACCGAATGCTACCCTATGGAGGCATTGAGATGCTCTACTACCTCAACTACACCAAATCAATGTGACTGTTCACATGAAATCAACTAATATCATTTTCAAAGGGCAATTTTTCAATCCCATAGTGCCATCAGTGGTGGCTCCAATCTTGGAACATCTAAAATGATCATACCAAAGGATAAAGAAATAGGCCTCATAGGATGCAAGCTTCCAAATACCAAAATTTGGCATTAAGTGATCATACACGTATGAACTCCTTTGTGAAACCCAAAGATTGAGTGTTTCATAGCCAAAACAATGGATTTTCAAGGCATGAGCCTCAAACATCCATCTGACTGCTCCTAACCCTTGGAGAATTTACTGCCAAGGATAAGCATGTGCTCAAACTCAACAAGTTACTCCACAGGAAGGGTCAACATAAGTCTTTGAATCCATGAAAGGTTATTTTCGAGATGGTATGACCACAAAATGGTCACCTAAATATCAAAACCCATGATCCACAATGAACAACAAGGCACACGCAAGTGCATCAAGAAAAAGAGAGCCTACATCCTCTTTGTTCATCAGTAAGTGCAAGTGAACTCAAAACTACCACCCATGCACTACTAAGTGATAGAATTAGTGATAAGGTAGAGAAAGCATGCACCAGACGCTACCCCGTGGGGGTGTCCAAATGCTTTGCTACCTCAACCACACCAAATCAATGCAACCTTTTGCATGAAATTAATTAATACTATTTTCAGAGGAGATCTTTCAATCTCATAGAGTGATCAATAATGGCTCTAATCTTGCAACATTCAGAATAAACATACCAAAGAATAAAGAAATAGGGCTCACAAGATCTAGGCTTCCAGATACCTAAATTCGGTGTTAGGTAACTACACACTCAAGAACTCCTTCATGTAATGTAAAGATAGAGTGTCACATAGCCAAAACAACATATTTTCGAGGCATGAGCCTAAAACATCCATGCAATTGCTCCTAAACATTGGAGAACGTACTGTCGAGGATGAGTATGTGCTCAAACTCAAAAATTTACTCCAAGTGAAGGGCCAACATAAGTCTTTGAATCCATGAAAGGTTATTCTCGAGATGGTACAACCACAAAATGGTCACCTAAATATCGAAACCCACAATCTGCAATGAACAGTGAGGCACCCACAAGTGCATGAAGAACAAGAGATCCTACATCCTCTTCATTCCTTGGCACATGCAAGTGAACTCGCAACTACCACCCATGTGCTACTAAGTGACCGAATTAGTGATAAGGTAGAGAAAGCATGCACCAAACACTACCTTGTGGGGGTGTCGAGATGCTCTACTACCTCAACCACACCAAATCAATGTGACCATTCAAAGGAAATCAACCGATATCATTTTCAAAGGGGATTTTTCAATTGATATCATTTTCAAAGGGGATTTTTCAATCTCGTAGAGCCATCAGTGGTGGATCCAATCTCACAACATTTGAAATAGTCACATCAAAGGATGAAGAAATAGGCCTCATAGGATGCAGGCTTCCAGATACCCAAATTCGATGTTAAGTGACCATACACATGAAAACTCCTTCATGAAACCTAGAGATAGAGTGTCACACAGCCAAAATAATGAATTTTTGAGGCATGAGCCTCAAACATTCATCCAACTACTCCTAACCCTTTGAGAACTTATTGCCAAGGATGAGCATGCACTCAAACGTAACAAGTTACTCCAAGGGAAGGGCCACCATTAGTCTTTGAATCCACAAAAGGTTATTTTTGAGATGGTATGACCACGAAATTATCACCTAAATATTGAAATCCATGATCTGCAATGAATAGCAAAGCACCCGTAAGTGCATGAGGAACAGAGAGCCTACATCCTCTTTGTTCTACAGCACGTGCAAGTGAACTCGCAACTACCACCCATGCACTACTAAGTGACCAAATCAGTGATAATGCAAAGAAAGCATGCACTAGATGCTACCTTGTGGGGGTATCCAGATGCTCCATTACCTTAATGATACCAAATCAATGCAACTATTCACACTAAATCAATCGATATCATTTTTGAAGGGGATTTTTTAATCCCATAGAGCCATCAATATTGATGCCCCATCTGCATGATGCGTCCATCTTGCAAATAGGCTTCTAAAATGTGTGTGAGAACATTTAGGATAGTTATAGCGCAAGCTAGCCAAACATGCTTCCTTGGGGCCTAGGATTCCTAGGCAACCAACCCCATGAAACATGCAGGCAACCTTGCAAGCCTTTTATCTCAAATCATAAATGTGGATACCACCTTCTCTGGGGTTATCCTTCTTCACAACAAGGCTTGTGAGTCATGGAAATGAACAATGAGGCCACAATATCATGGGTAGGCAAGAAATCCTTGGGGGAGAAACCCATGTATCTCCCTATCCCTATGACTGATCATCAACTCTACCTCCCCCTATATATGTTGATTGGACTAGTTTTAGCCATACCATCTTGTCCCCTTATAAATTTGATCATGAAGGACCAGTGCAAGAAGAGCACTATCACATGTACAACATGAAACACCTTTAAAGAGCACTCTCACATGCCCAACGCAAGGGGCCTTAAAGAATAGCCTGCGCATGTTTGCTATGCAAGGCTCCTTAATGAAGAGCACTCTTGCTAGGCAAGTGTAGGGCAACCCCAAAGAGAGCCTTCTCCTAACAAAAGGAACAAACCATTTTCAAGAAGAGAGATCTCTCTTCCTTATTGCAAAGAGTTCATACAAGATTGCTCTCCCTTACATAGAGAGATGCAACTCCCAAAAGGCTGCTTCCCCATCCACAAAGGAAGACTCTTCATAGAATAACACCTTTTGCATCCATGGAGTGATGCACCTCCAAGGAGAACACTCTTGAGTCCAAGGGGAAAGGAACCTCCTAGGAGAGCACCTTCCTTGAGAACGTTCTCCCTAAGAGCATCCTCCTACATACCAAATTTATAAGGGTGCAAGATGGTATGGCAGACCTTGGCCTAATCAACATATATGGGCAGAGGTAGCATTTTCCCTAAGAGCACTGCATGGTTCTCTCATGAGAGTGTTCTTCATGGGAGCACCTTGCATAGCTGTGCTAGTAAGAGCACTCTCCCAAGAGAGCCTCATGCAATGCTTGCTAGAGTGGTCCCACTAGGAGTGCCTCACATTCTACATGTGATAGTGTTTCCTCTAGGAGCATCATCCCTAAAAGAGCCTCGTGCTATGCATCTGAGGGCATTCTCCCTGAGACTGCCCTTGTTGAGAGAGTTCTCTTGGAGAGGGTCCTTCATGAGAACCCTCCCTGAGAGCATTCTCCTTGATAGTGCCCTCCTTGGGAGAGTTCTCTCTAAGGGCATCCTCCCTGAGAGCATCCTATAGGAGCATGTTCTCCCTGAGAGAGCCCTCCTTGCAAACCAAATTTATAAGGGTGTAGGATGGTATGGAAGACCTTGGACAAATCAACATATATGGGGAGAGGTAGCATTCTCCCTAAGACCACCACATGATGCTCTCATGAGAGTGCTCTCCATGGGAGCACCTCACATAGCTGCGCTTGCAAGAGTGCTTTATAGAGAGCACCTCATGTAGCGCTTGTGAGAGCACTCTCCTTGGGAGTACCTCACGTTGTGCACATGATAGTGTTCCCTCTGGGAGCATCCTCCCTAAGAGCACATTGCACTGCGCATATGGGAGAGCTTTCCATGAGAACACCCTCATTGGAAGCACTTTCCCTAAGGGAGCCCTTCCTAGGAGTGGTCTCCCTGAGGGCACACTTAGGGAGGAAATCCTCTTAAAAACTATTTTCTGTGAGAGTGACTTCCTTGAGAGCATACCCATGGAGGCCATAGACACACTAAAAATCACACCCAAATGTGCACTTGTGATAGCCTAGGACACACTTAGCATCACCTAAAAGTGCATTTGTTAAGGCCAAGATTGCACTCAGCATCACTTGAAAGTGCATCCATGATGGCCTAAGACACACTTCACTTCTCTTAAAGTGTGTCCCAAGAAAGTCAACCTACCTCCCCCAATATATGTTGATTGTGATGAGTTCCACCAAACTGTCCTGCATCCTTATAAATTTGGCCTCCAAGAGGGTGTTTTCAAGAAAAACACTCTTAGAGAGAGAGCACCAAGTAAGGGTGCCCTCAAGAAGAATGATCTCACAGAGGGCCTCCTCAGGGAGAATGCTCTTACATGGACAACACAAGGCACTCTTACTAAGGATTCTCTCACTAAGACCACTCTAAGTGAAGATGCTATCAAGGAGACTGCTCTAAGTGAGGGTGCTCTTATGGAGGCCACCCTAACAAAGGGTGCTCTCAGGGAGAATGTGCTTAGGGAGGGTGCTCTCAGGGGAACACTCTCAAGGAGTGCACTCTGATAGAGAACACTCTTAAGGAGGACACTTGTGGGGAGGGTGTTTTCAAAGAGGGTATCCTAAGGAAGGGCACTCTCAAAGAGGACACTCTCCTAGAGAACGCACTCAACGATGGTGATCTTGGGTAGAACACTCTTCCATGTGTAGTGCAAGGTGCTCATTAGGAGAATGCTCTTAGAAAGGGCACTCTTAAGAAAAACACTGTCAAAGAAGCTACTCTAATGAAGGATGCAATCTAGGAGGCTACTCTCCAAGAGAATTCTCTCAATGAGGGCACTCTCAAGGAGAACACTCTCATGTGTGTAGCATAAGGCGCTCTTAGGGAGAATGCTCTCAGGCAAGTCACTCTAATAGAGGGCATGATTAGTGAGAAAGCTCTCAAGGAGGGTGCTCTCAGGGAGGAAATCCTTAGGGAGACTACACTCATGGAGGGCACTCTTCATGAGAATGATCTCAACAAGGGTGATCTTAAGGAGAACACTCTTACATGCATAGCACAAGGCACTCTGACAAAGGGTGCTCTCAAGGAGAATGCTCTCAAGGAGGTTGCTCTAACAGAGGATGCTCTTTAAGAGAATGCTCTCAAAGAGGGTGCTCTCAAGGAGAACACTCTCACGTGTGTAGCACAAGGCACTCTCAAGGAGGATTCTCTCAAGAAGAACACTCTTAGGGAGGTTGATCTAATGAAGGGTGCTATCATAGAGAATGATCTTGGGGAGGGCACTCTTAGCAAGGGTGCTCTTAAGGAGGATGCTCTCAGAGAGGATGTCCTCAGGGAGGGCACTCCTATGGAGGGTGCTCTCTAAGAGAACACTCTCAATGAAGGTGCTCTTAAGGAGAACATTCTCATGTGTGTGGCATAAGGTGATCTCATGGAGAACACTCCCATGAAGGGTGCTCTTAAGGAGAATGATCTTAGAGAGGCACCTTTAATGGAGGGCACTCTTTAGAAAAATGCTCTTGGGAAGGGTGCTATCCAAGAGAATGCTCTCAATCAGGGTGCTCTCAAGGAGAACACTCTCACATGCATAGTGTAAGGAACTCTTACGGAGAATGCTTTGAGAGAGGGTGCTCTCAAGGAGAATAGTCCTAGAGACACTACTCTAATGAAGGATGCTCTTAAGGAGAACACTCTTGATGAGGGTTCTCTAATGGAGGGTGCTCTTAGGGAGAACACTCTCTAGGAGGGTTCTCTTAGGAAGGGCACTTTACGAGAGAATGCTTGCAACGAGGGTGATCTTGAGGAGAACACTCTTATGTGCGTGCTGCAAGCTGCTCTCAAGAAGGCTACTCTAATGGAGGGTACTCTCTTAGAGCACACTCTCAGGAAGGGTGCTCTTTGGGAGGGCATCCTCAAGGAGAGAACTCTTAGGGAGGGCACTCTCAAGGAGGGTGCTCTCCAAGAAAATGCTTTCAATGAGGGTGCTCTTGAGAAGAACACTCTCATGTGCATAGCGAACGATGCTCTTAGGGAGAATGCTCCAAGGAAGGCCACTCTCAAGAAGAGCACTCTCAAGGAGGGCACTGTCAACAAGGGTGCTCTTGAGGAGAACACACTCGTATGCATAGTGCAAGGTGATCTTAGGAAGGACACTCTCAAGAAGAATGCTCTTTGGAAGGCCACTCTAATGGAGGGCACTCTCAATGAGAACACTCTTGAGGAGGGTGCTCTTAGAGAGAGTTCTCTCATAGAGAATTCTCTTAAGGAGGATGCTGTTGAGGAGGGAATCCTCAAGGAGACTAATCTCAGGGAGGATGTTCTCAAGGAGGGTACTCTTAGGAAGGGCACTCTCCAAGAGAATGCTTGCAATGAGGGTGATCTTGAGGAGAACACTCTCACATGTGTAGCACAAAGTGCTCTCATGGGCAATGCTCTCATGGAGGGCACTCTTAAGGAGAACGCTCTTGTGGAGACCACTCTAACAAAGGGTGATATCAAGAAGAATTCCTTAGGAATGGAACTCTTCAATAGAATGCTCTCAACGAGGGCACTCTAGGAAGAATGCTCCTAGGGAGGGCACTCTCAAAGAGAACACTTTCTGAAAGGCCACTCTAATGAAGGGTTCTCTCAAGGAGAACACTCTCAGGAAGGGTGTTCTTAAGGAGGGCACTCTCATGGAGAATGCTCTTAAGGAGGTTGCTCTCAAGGAGGGAATGCTTAGGGAGACCACTCTTAGGGAGGGATTTCTCAGTGAGTGCACTCTTAGGGAGGGTGCTCTCCAAGAGAATGCTCTTAACAAGGGTGCTCTCAAGGAGAACACTCTCACATGCATAGCATAAGGTGTTCTCATGGACAACGCTCTCATGGAGGGTGCTCTCAAAGAGAACACTCTCTAGGACACCTCTCTAATAGAGGGTGCTCTCAGAGAGAACACTCTCGGGAAGGGTGCTCTCAGGGGGGGCATTCTCTGAGAGAACACTCTCAACGAGGGCACTCCTCGGAGAATGCTTCCAGGGAGGGCACTCTTGGGGAGGGTGCTCTTAAGAAGAATGTTCTCTGGAAGGCCACTCTAATGGAGGGTGCTCTTAAGAAGAATGATCTTGGGGAGGGCACTCTTAGGAAGGGAGCTCTCATGGAGAATGCTCTTAAGGAGGACGCTCTCGAGGAGGGCATCCTTAGGGAGAACTCTGAGGAAGGGGGTTATTAGGAAGGTGCTCGTTGAATGCATAACAATACATCCCTTTCTCCTCATGGCATCCATTCCATCAAAAGAAAAGAAGTTATCATTACAGAACTTAAAAGGTATCTCATCAAGAAATCATGTCTTGATGATCTTCAAAAAATTTGGTTGCAACTTTTTCAATGACTTCATGCCCAAATATATTCTTCTTGCTTGTTGGTCAAATTTTTCAACCTTGTTCCTGCTACTTCTCATCGATCACTTCTGGCTAGACTTCATCAAAGTAATGATGTTCATGTTAGAAAATAGACCCCTCTCATCTTCAAATTGGATTTCAGTACTTCTACTAAATCCTTGAACATGAGGACCCTCCTAAATCCTATACTTGTTTGGCTTTGTCAAAAATATTTAACTCTCCAGAATGTCATTCTAGATGTGGTCACTTGCTGGCGTAATGCAAGAAATCTGCATTCACTTATCATTAAGAATAGATTCAAGTGCTTCATCCCACCTCCACTTTGGCCTGAACTAGTGGGGCCTAGTTAAATTTTCAAAGTTCCTATAATTTTAAATTTTCTTAAGTTTAGACAATTTAAATTCAGCACTTTAGCATTTGTGCTCTTGATGTTACCTTTGTAAGCTTAAGACACACTAAAGAGGGGTGAGAATCCCTAAAAAAATATTGTATTTTTGCTTCATTTGGTTAATGTCAATTTGAGCTTTTTTAGTTTCTATTCTTTTTTCCTCCTCTATTTTCCACTTTGTATTTCTATTAGCCATACAAGATCAAAACAAAATTTTTTATAAATCAAAATTTTTTTATAATCTTAAAACCTCTAAATCCTAATTGGTAAACCATGAATCCTAAACTCTAAACCCTAAAAACTTAAAAAACCTAAATCCTAAACCTTGAACTCTAGATCCTAAACCTTGAACCCTAATCCCTAAAACCCTAAAACCTAAAAATCCTAAACCCTAAACCCTACACCCTACACCCTAAGAACCCATAAACCCTAAATCCTAAAACCTAAACCCTGAACTCTAAACTATGAACCCTAAACCCTGAATCCTAAGAACCCCTAAACCCAAAACCCTAAACACTAAACCCCTAAAACCTAAACCCTAAGAACCATAAACCCAAAACCCTAATCCCTAAAACCCTAAAACTTGAATCCTAGAACCCTGAACCCTAAAACCTTAAAACCATAAATCCTAAACTCTAAACCCTGAACCTTGAACCCTAAACCCTAAATCATAAATCATAAATCCTATACTTCTTCAGCTCTACCAAAAGATCCAACTTTTTGACCAATCACATTTTGAAAAATTGTTTGTAATAGATATCAGTATTGCCTCCCACCCCCATCTCGGCTAGCATTATTGGGGCCCATTCTATTTTTTGTTGTAATCTTTTATTTCTATTTTTTATTTTTATCTTCTATTTTTTGTTTTTATCTTTTATTTATATTTTCAAGCTAGGAGCCTATAAATTCTTTGTACTGGCATGCTCACCTCCTTGCCTCTGTAGCTTCAGCTACCTACCCATATTGCCTTAGCACACTGAAGAGGGGTGCAAGTCCCTAAAAACATTTTGTGTAGCAACTAATATTGCACAATGCCATGAGATTTTCAATTTTTTAATTTTTCAGATTTTCCTTTACTGCATTACTATTCCTTTACCAAGCCACACAAGATCATTCATAAATTTTTTAACTCCTAAAACTTTTTAAGTTCAAAAATTTTTTAAGTCCTAAAATTTTTTAAACTCTAAACCCTGAACACTAAACCCTAAACCCTAAACCTTGAACCTTGAACCCTAAACCCTAAATCCTATACTTCTTCGTCTCTACTAAAAGATCCTACTCAATAACGAATTTTCTTTTTAAAAAGTATTTGTAACAAATGCTAGTACCACTTTCCACCCCCATCTTAGCCAGTATGAGTGGGGCCCATTCTATTTTTGTTTTTATCTTTCTTTCTATTTTTATTTTTATCTTTCTTTCTATTTTTTGTTTTTATCTTTCTTTCTATTTTATATTATCTTTGTTTCTATTTTTTATTTTTATCTTTCTTTCTATTTTTTATTTTTATATTTCTATCTATTTTTTGTTTTTATCTTTCTTTTTATCTTTCTTTCTATTTTTTTATTTTTATCTTTCTTTCTATTTTTTTAAATTTTTATCTATTTTTTTTATCTTTCTTTCTATTTTTGATGTTAGGAGCCTATAAATTCATTATGCTAGCATGCTCATCTCCTTGCCTATGTAGCTTTGGCTACCTGGCCGTATTGCCTTAGCACATTGATGAGGGGTGCAAGTCCTTGAAAACATTTTGTGTAACAAATAATGTTGTGCAATGCTATGAGCTTTTCTATTTCTAACTATTTATATAGTTCTATAGTTTTTCCTCTAGTGTGTTATCGTTCCTTTGCCAAGCCACATGAGGTCCATTCAAAATTTTCAAGTCCTAAAATTTCTCTCTATCTTACTGCCTTGGAAACGTTCAACTTTGCATGCCAATTTTCTTTTGTTATTCTCTAGATTCTAAACATTTTCATTTTCTTATTTTTGGTTAGACATATCCATTGCTAATTCATCACGGTTGATTCTCGTTGTTGGCTCGGTGTCTTGGGAAACTACTCAACTTACTTGAATCCTGTTGGTTGTGGTTTCTTCAGATACTATTCTTCTTCAGTATTGCCAATTCCTTTATAGCTTTCCTTTAGCACCGTTGTAGCTCTTCTCTCCACCACTGTTGGATTCCAGCACCGTTGTAGCTTTTCGCTTCATTTATATTAATGGTTTTTGTTTTTTTCTGTTGCCAATGGATGCCTATAATCTTGTCATTCTATAGTGTTGTCAGACCTCTCATGTTCAGTGATCAAACATAAGGGCATTCCTAAGTCCTATACTTCTTTGACTTTGCCAAAAGATCTGACTCAATGACCAATTGCCTTTTGGAAAATTATTTGTAACAGATGCTAGTACCACTTCCCACCTGCATCTTGGCCAGTACAAGTGGGGCCCATTATATTTTTCTTTCTATATTTCTTTCTATTTTGAAATTTGGGAACCTATAAATTCATTGTACTAGCATGCTCATCTCCTTGCCTTTGTAGCTTTCGTTGTCTGGTTGCATTACCTTAACACATTGATGAGGGGTGAAGGTCCCTAAAAATGTTTTGTGTAACAACTAACATTGTGCAATGCTATGAGCTTTTTTATTTCTAACTATTTTTATAGTTCTACAGTTTTTCCTCTACTACATTACCATTGCTTTGCTAAGCCGCATGAGATCCAGTCAAAATTTTTAAGTCCTAAAATTTTTAAGTTCTAAACCCTAAACCCTAAATCCTAAACCCTAAGAACCCTAAACCCTAAACACTAGAACCATAAACCCTAAATCATAAACCCTTAAACCCTAAACCCTAGACTCTAAACCTTGAACACTAAACCCTAAACCTTAGAACCCTTGAATCTCAAACCCTAAACCCTAAATACCACTACTTTTAACATTATTTTACTTAATATGTTGGTCAAGAATAGGGCACAACCCTTGCTTTTGGACCTAAGATACACCTCAACACATCAATCCATGTGGAAGACAAAGTCATGTGGAACAGATAACACAAGTGTCCTAAGATGAGCTTAATGAGAATAAAAATCCCATGTGGAATAGAAGGGTAAAAGCTCATTTTATTTTGATTTTTTGTATGAATACAAACCATGAAAGCATGGCCTATTGATCCTTTTGATCTTGGGAAATTGAAGCTAGAGGTGTCAGCAAAGTTACCACAAGGATAATTGGCTTGTGATAGCTAAGCGTTCATAGTGACATTGCTTTTTGATCCTTTGATATTTGCTTTTACTATCATTGTGAAGTAGAATTTACCAAGTGTTGGATTGTTCACCCAACAATAGGGAACATGAGCTGGGTTTAGACCATTATGATATAGGTTATTTTTACCCTATTAATGATGCATGCCATGATAGTAATTCAACTTAGTACGAGAGGAGCTATTGATTCATACAATTGGTCATCATGTTTGGTTGAAAAGCCAATGATGTGAATCTATCATGTGTTGGATTATGACTAAATGCTTCTAAGTTAGAATATATGCTAAAGGTGGTGCCTCTTTCCTTGTCGATTGCTATAAGACCTATGATAGGGGTAGCTTTGTTGCTTCTGTTGCCATGCGTTGATGGTATCTCTTGGTCTTGACTACATGTGAGGGCACTAGGGGCTATGCAGTTTCATTTCAAGTGGTTAACAAGAAGAATCCTTTATAGATGACTTAAATACATGATGGGGTATTGTAAGTGGTAGAGTGACCTTGTTTCCATGATCCACTGATATTTAGCCCTTTATCATTGAGATTCATGATCACCACCTCCTTTCTATATTCCCTTTTCATCTTCTTCAAGATTACTTTTGCTTTGGCTTCACAGAAACTTGGTTGTATTCCATCCCACCAAAATTAGCATCTCATGGGGGTTAGTGAATAGGGGTCATGCATTTATTTCGAGAGATGGATGTGTTTCCATTCCCAGGCAAATGGTCCTCTTCTTTTGAGTCAAATCCTAGACGGTAGCCTTAGAATCTGAATATTGAATACACAAACAAGGAACCTTCCCTACCTTTGAGGTTATATGGAGTGGATACTACAACTAATAGATGCCTTTGCATGCAGACACTCTTGACAAGCATGAGGTTCCCACTTTCGACCGTGATTGACTTCTGAAGCATTAGCCCATGGGTCTAACTGAGACCTAAGTAATTATATCCAAATGGACCCTTAGGATCAAGTGTTGGACAAAAAGATCCTCACGACTAAAAGATTGGCCTGACAGATCCTTGGGATCAAGTGTTGGCCAAACGAATCCTTCAAGACCAAGCATTGGTCAAATGGATCGTTTAGGATCAATCATTAGTCAAATGGACCCTCAGGACTAAGGGTTGATCCAATAGACACTCTGGATAAACTGTTGGCCACATGGACCCTTGGGACTAAATTTATAAGGGTACAAGATGGTATGGCTGAGTTTGGATTGGCAAAATAGATCCTTGGGGACCAACTATTGGCTAGATGAACCCTTAGGACCAACTGTTAGCCAGAAAAACCCTTAGGAACAAGGGTTGGCCCAGTAGATCCTCAAGAGAAACTATTCACTAAATAGACCCTCAACACTAAGTGTTGGCTAAATAAACCCTTGGGACCAACTATATGCCAAATGGACCCTTAGGACCAAATGTTGCCCAAATAGACCCTCAAGAACAATTGTAGGCAAAATGGACCCTTAGGACCAAATGTTGTCCAAAAAAACCCTTAGGACCAAGGGTTGATCCAATGGATCCTTGGGATCAAGGGTTGCCCCAATGGACACTTAGTACCAACTATTGAATAAACAGATTCTCAAGACTAAATTTATAAGGATTTAGGATGGTATGACAAAGGCTAGGTTGGCAAAATGGATGCTCAAGACCAATTGTTGGCTAGATGAATCCTTAGGACCAAGGGCTGGCCCAATAGACTATCTAGACCAAGTGTTGATAAAATGAACCCTTGGTGACAAGTGTTGATCAAATGGACCCTTAGGATTAACTATTCATTGAATAGACCCTTGATACTAAGGGTTGGCTTGATGGACCCTCAAAACCAAGTGTTGCCCAAATAGACCCTTAATACTAGATATAGGCCCTTGGAACGAAATGTTGCCCGAACAAACCCTTGGGACCAAGGGTTGATCCAATGAATCCTCTAGATAGAGTGTTGGCTGCAAGGATTCTTAGGACAAAATGTTGCCAAAATGGACCCTTGGGACGAAGGTTTGTGACCTAACAGACCCTCTAGACAAAGTGTTGGCCACACAGACCCTTGGGACCAAGGGTTGGCTCAAAAAACCCTTAGAACCAACTATTAACTAGAAAGATCCTTGGGGCTAACTATAGGCATAATGAACCCTCATGACCAAGGTTTTTCCCAATGGACCCTTAGGACCAAGTGTTGGCCAAAGGATCAAGGGTTGACTCAATGGATCCTTGGGATCAACTATATGCAAAACAAACCCTCAGGACAAACTCTTGGTCAAATGGACCTTGGAGACCAAATTTATAAAAGTGCAAGATGGTATGGTGGAGCCTGGGTTGGCAAAATGGATTCTTAGAACCAACTATTGGCTAGATCGACCCTCAAAACCAACTAAACCCTCGAGACCAAGGGCTGGCCTAGCAGATCCTTGGGAGAAATTATTCACTGAACAAACCTTTGGTACTAAGGGTTAGCATTTTGGACTCTCAAAACCAAGTGTTGGCCAAATGAACCCTTGGGACTAGCTATAGCTAAAATAGACCCTTAGGATCAAATGTTGTTCTAATGAATCCTAGGGACAAGGGTTGACCCAATGGACCCTCTAGACAAATTGTTGGCCACACAAACCCTTAGGACCAAATGTTGCCCAAGCTAACCTTTAAGACCAAGGGTTGATCCAACAGACACTCTAGACAAAGTGTGTAGGATGGTATGGTGGAGCATAGGTTGGAAAAATGGATCCTCAAAACCAACTATTGGCCAAATAGACCCTCAAGATCGACTATAGGCAAAATGGATCCTTGGGACCAATGGTTGGCCCAGTAGACCCTCAAGATGAACTATAGGTAAAATAGACTCTTATGACCAACCAAGTGTTGGCCCCATGATCTCTCACAACTAAGGTTTGGCCCAACAGACCCTCAAGACCAAGTGTTGGCCCAATGAATCCTCAAGACTAAGTGTTTTCTAGATGAACCCTTGGGATCAACTATTGGTCAAAAAAACCCTGAAGACAAAATTTATAAAGGTTCAGGATGTTATGGTGGAGCTTGGGTTGGCAAAATAAAGCATTGGGACCAACTGTTGGCCAAATAAACCCTCACGATCAAGGGTTGGCCTAATGGACCCTCAAGAGAAACTGTTCATTGAACAGACCCTTAATACTAAGGGTTGGCTTGATAGACCCTTGAAACCAAGTGTTGGCCAAACAGACCCTCTAGACTAACTATAGGAAAAATGGACCCTCAAGACCAAATGTTGTCTAAATAGACCCTTAAGACCAGTTGTAGGAAAAATGGACCCTCAAGGCTATATGTTGCCCAAATGGATCCTCAAGACTAAGGGCTGATCCAATGTACCCTTGGGATCAAAGGTTGGCCCAATAGACCCTTAGTACCATGTGTTGGGAAAACAAACCCTTGAAACCAAATTTATAAGGATGCAGGATGGTATGGCAAGCTTAGGTTAGCAAAATGAACGTTCTAGACCAACTATTGGCCAGACGGACCCTTGGGACTAAGGGTTGGCCCAACAAATCCTCTGGACCAAGTATTAGCCAAACAGACCCTCAGGGCCAAGTGTTGATCAAATGGATCCTCGAGATCAACTATTCACTAAATGGACCCTTGGCACTAAAGGTTGGCCTAACAGACCCTTGGAACCAAGTGTTGGCTAAATGAACACCCTTGGAACCAACTATAGCTAAAATGGACCCTCAATACCAAATTTTGCCCAAAGGGATCCTCGGGACCAAGGGTTGACCCAACGGATCCTCTATACAAAGTGTTGGTGACACAGAACCTTGGGACAGTGTTGTTCAAATGAACCCTTGACACCAAGGGTTGACCCAACGGATCCTCTGAACAAAGTGTTGTCCACATAGACCCTTTGGATCAAGAGTTGGCTTAATGGACCCTTGGGACCAAGTGTTGGCTAGATGGACCCTTAGGACCAAAGGTTAGCCCAATGGACCCTTAGGATTAAGTGTTGGCCAAATAGACCCTCAAGATCAAATGTTGGTAAAATAGACCCTCAGGACCAAGGGTTAATCCAATGAACCCACTAGACAACGTGTTGGCCACACAGACCCTTAAGACCCGATGTTTTCAAAAGGGATCCTGAAGACCAATTGTAGGAAAAATAGACCTTTAGGACCAAGGGTTGGCCCAATGGATCCTCAGGACCAGGTGTTGGCCAAATGGATCCCCATGATCAAGTGTTGGTCAAATGGATCCTTAGGACTAATTGTAGGTAAAATGGATCCTTGTGACCAAGGGTTGGCCTAATAGACCCTTGGCATCAAATTTTTAAGGGGGTAGGATAGTATGGCCAAGCCTAGCCTAATCAACATATATGAAGAGAGGTAGCATTCTCCTTGGGAGCACCTCATAGTGTCCTTGTGAGAGTGCTCTCCATGGAAGTTCCTTGCATAGCTGCATAGCCAAGAGCACTCTCCTTTAGAGTGCCTCCTATAGCACATGTAAGATAATTCTCAATGAGATTGCCTCATGTAGCACTCTCAAGAGCACCTCACGTAATGCTTGTAAAAGGGCTCTCCTTGGGAGCACCTTGCATTGCACACGTGAGAGTGTTCTCACTGAGAGCACCCTCCCTAAGAATGATCTCTATCAAAGCACTCTCCCTATGAGTGCCCTCCCTAAAATCATTCTCCCTAAGAGTACCCTCCCTAAAAGCACCCTCCTTGAGAATTCCCTCCCTAAGAGCACCCACCCTGGGAGCATTCTCCTTGAGAGCATCCTCCCTAGGAGTGTTCTCCTTGAGAGTGCCATGCATGAGCACGTTCTCCTTAAGAGTACCCTCCATAACACAAAATTTATAATGATGTAGGATGGTATGATGAAGCCTAGCCAAATCAACATATATGAGAATAGGTAGCATTCTCCCGGAGAGGACCACATGGTGCTCTCACAAGAGTGCTCTTCATGATAGCACCTTGCAACTACATTAGCAAGAGTACTCTCTTGAAAGCACCTCATGTAGCGCTTGTGAGAGTGCTCTCCTTGGAAGTGCCTCATGCTACACACATGATAGTGTTGTTTCTAAGAGTGTCCTTGCTAAGAGAGCCTTGTGCAATGCATGTGAGAAAATTTTCCTTTAGAGTGCCCTTGTTGAGAGCATTCTCTTATAGAGCTTTCTCCTTGAGAGTGCCCTCCTTGAGAGCATTCTCTTGGAGAGCATCCTCCATGAGAATGCCCTCCTTGAGGGCATCCTCCTTGAGAGCACCCTCCCTAAGAACATTCTCCTTGAGAGTGTTATTCCTAAGAATACCCTCCTTGAGTGCACTCTCTCTAAAAGCACTCTCCTTGAGACTATTCTTCCTAAGAGCATCCTCCATGAGCACATTCTCTATGAGAGCACCCTCCCTGAGAATGCTTTCCTTGAGAGTGTTCTCCCTAAGAGCATCCTTCTTGAGAGTATTCTTTTTGAAAGTGCCCTCCTTTAGAACACCCTTCTTAAGAGTTCTCCTTGAAAGCATCCTCCATAAGAGCATTCGCCTTGAGAGCACCCTTCTTGAGAGTTTTCTTCCTAAGAGCACCCTCCTTGAGATCATTCTTCTTGAGAGTGCCATTCCTAAGAATGCCCTCGATGAGATCATCCTCATTGAGAATGCCCTTCCTAAGAATTTCCTCCTTGAGAGCATCCTCCCTGAGAGCATCCTTCCTAAGGGCACCCACTATGAGAATTTCCTCTCTGGGAGCATTCTTCCTAAGAGCATCCTTCCTAGAAGCATTCTCCCTAAGAGCATCCTTCATGAGCATCTTCTCCTTAAGAGCACCCTCCCACACATCAAGTTTATAAGGGTGAAAGATGGTATAGTAGAGCCTAGTCCAATCAACATATATAGGAAGAGGTAACATTCTCCCTAAGAGTAATGCATGGTGCTCTAGTGAGAGTGCATTCCATGGGAATACCTCATATAGCTGTGCTAGCGAGAGCACTCTCCTGAGAGTGCCTCATGTAGTGCTTGCAAACGTGCTCTTCCTAGGAGTGCCTCATGCTACATACATGATAGTGTTCTCTATGAGAGCATCCTTCCTAAGAGTGCCTTGCACTACACACATGTGAATCTTCTTCTTGAGAGCACCTTTGTTGAGAGCATTCTCTTGGAGAGTTCTCTCCCTGAGAGTGCCCTCTCTGAGAATGCCCTCCCTAAGAGCATCCTTCCTGAGAGCATTCTCCTAGAGAGAACTCTCCCTAAGAACACCCTCCCTAAGAGTGATCTCCTTGAGAGTATTCTCCTTGAGGGTACCCTTCTTAAAAATGCCCTTCTTGAGAACACCTTTCTTAAGAGTGTTCTCCTTGAGCATGCTCTTCCTAAGAACACCCTCCCTAAGAGCACCCTCCATAAGAACACCTTCCTTGAGAGCATTCTCCCTAAGAGCACCCTCCTTGAGCATGTTCTCACTAAGAGCATCCTCCCTAAGAATGCCCTTCCTGAGAGTGCTCTTCTTGAGAGAATTTTCCACTAGTGCATCCTCCTTCAGAATGCCCTCTATGAGAGTGTTCTCCTTGATAGTTTCCTCCATAAGTGCATTCTCCCTAAGAGCACTCTCCATGAGCACATTCTCCCTAAGAGCACCCTTCATGAGAGTAGCTTTCCTAAGAGTGCCTTCCTTGAGAGCACCCTCCTTGAGAGCACCCTCCTTGAGAGTGTTCTCCCTAAGATAGCCCTTCTTGAGCGCACGCTCCTTGAGAGTGTTTTTCCTAAGAGTGCCCTTTCTTAGAGTGATCTCCCTAAGAGCATCCTCAATGAGAGCACCTTGCACCATGCATGTAAGAGCATTGTCTCTAAGGGGGCCCTCTTTGAGAGCATTCTCCTTGAGATCACCCTTACTTAGTGTGGTCTCTTTGAGAGTTATCTTCTTGAGAATGCCCTCTTGGAGACCAAACTTATAAGGACATATGACAATTTGGTTAAGCCTAGCCCAATCAACATATATATGGGGAGGTAGGCCAACTCCCCTAGGATGCACTTTCAAGAGAATCTAAGTGCATATTAGGCCATCATGGATGCACTTTTGGGTGATGTTGAGTGTATTCTTAGCCTTAATGGATGCACTTTTAGGTGATGCTGACTGTGTCGTAGGCTATCACAGATGCACATTTGCGAGAGCATTTTTCTTGGGAGTGTCACATAGTGTGCTCATGAGAGTGTGTTCCTTGAGAGCATCTTGTGCTATGCACATGACAACATTCTTCTTGAGATCTTCCTTCTTTAGAGTGGTATACTTGAAAGGGTCCTCAATGAGAGCACCTTGCACTATGTGTGAAAGAGCATTTTCTTTGAGAGTGTCCTCTTTGAGAGAATTCTCCTTGAGAGTGCTCTCAAGGAGAATGCTAAACCCTAAACCCTAAACACTTAGTGCAATCTCTATGGGAGTGATCTTCTTGAGAATGTCCTCTTTGAGACCAAATTTATAAGGGTGTAGATGGTTTTGTGGAGCCCAACACAATCAACATATATATGGGGAGGTAGGCCGACTCTGTTGGGATGCACTTTCAAGAGAATCTGAGTGTATTTTAGGCCATCACAAATGCACTTTTGGGTGATACTAAGTGCATTCTTGGCCTTAATGAATGCACTTTCAAGTGATTTTGAGTGCATCCTAGGCTATCACAGATGCACATTCGAGTGTGATTATGAGTGCATCCATGGCCTCCATAGGTATGCTTTCAGGGAGGGCACTCCCAAGAAGAAGACACTCATGGAGTGCATTCTCAAGAAGAACACTCTTAGGGAAGGCTCTCCTAGGGATAACGGTCTCATAGAGAACACTCTTAAGAAGGGTGTCCTCCTTGAGGTTTCCCTTAGGGAGAATGCTCTAAGGGAGACTGCTCTTAGGAAGGTTGTTCTTAGGAAGGGTGATCTCTAGAAGAATGCTCATAGGGAGGATGCTCTTAGTGAAGGCACTCTCAAGGATAGTGCTCTCAATGAGGGTGCTCTCATGGAGAACTCTCTCAGATGTGTAATGCAAGGTGCTCTTAGGGACAGTCCTAGAGATAGCACTATCATGTGCATAGCATGAGGCACTTCCAAGGAGAGCACTCTTGCAAGTGTTGCATGAGGTGCTCTTGAGAGAGTGCTCTTGCCAATGCAACTATGTGAATTGCTTCCATGGAGAGAACTCTTGTGAGAGCACGATGTGGTACTCTTAAGGAGAATGCCACCTCTTCCCATATATGTTGATTAGACTAGGCTCTACCATACCATCCTGCACCTTTATAAATTTGGTGTTAGGGAGGGCACTCTCAAGGATAATGCTCTCATGAAGGATGCTCTCAAAAAAAACTCTCCTATGGAGGGCATTCTCAAGGAGGGTTCTCTTAGGGAGAACTCTCTTAGGGAGGTCACTCTCAAGGAAAATGCTCTTCAGAAAGGTGTTCTCAAGGAGAATATCTTAGGAAGAATGCTCTCATTGAGAATGCACTTAGGGAGGGTGTTCTCAGGGAGGGCACTCTCAAGAAGAGTGTGTTGTTCCTAAGAGCATTCTCTTGGAGATAATTCTCTATGAGAGCATCCTCTATGAGGGCATTCTCCTTGAGATCATCCTCCCTTAGAGCACATTCCTTTAGAGAATCCTTCCTTAGAGCACTTTTCATGAGAGAATCCTTTGTTAGAGAATCTTTCGTTAGAGCGTTCTCCTTGAGATCATGCTCTATGAGATCACATCACATAGCTATGATGGAAAGATATTTCTCCCAAGAGTGCCTCACTTAGCACTTGTAAGAATGCTCTTCCTAGAAGTTCTGTAGGGTGTGCATGTGAGATTATGCTCCCTAAGGGCACCTTTTGTTGTGTAGATAATAGCATTCTCTTTGAGAGCACCCTTGGTGAGAGTGTTCTCCTTGAGATTGCCCTTCCTCAGAGCATTCTCCCTAAGAGCATCCTTCCTTAGAGCATATTCATTAAGAGCATCCTCCCTTGGAGTGCTTTCCATGAGAGAATCCTTTATTAGATCATCCTTCCTTAGGGCATTCTCCTTGAGAGCACACTCTATAAGATCACATTGCATAGCTATAATGGCAATAGCTTTCTTGCAAGAGAGCCTCACTTAGCACTTGTGAGAGCACTCTTCTTAGAAGTGTTGTGTATTGTGCATATGAGAGTGTGCTCCCTGAGAGCACCTTATGCTATGCACGCAATAGCATTCTCCTTGAGAGGACCCTTAGTAAGAGTGTTCTCCTTGAGATTGTCCTTCCTCAAAGTAGTCTTCTTAGAAGGATTCTTAATGAGAGTGCCTTGCACTATCCACATGAGAGCATTCTTTGAGGATGCCCTCTTTGGGAGCATTCTCCTTGAGAGTGCCCTCACTTAGTGAATAGTCTCTATGAGAGTGCTCTTCTTAAGATTTCCCTCTTTGACACAAAAATTATAAGGGTGCAGGATGGTTTGGTGGAGCCTAGCCCAATCAACATATATAGGGGAAGGTAGGTAGACTTCCCCGAGATACACTTTCAAGAGAAGCTGAGTGCATCTTAGGCCATCATGGATGTACTTTTGGATGATGTTGATTGCATTCTTGGCCTTAATGGATGCACTTCCAAGTGCTATTGAGTGCATCCTAGGATATCATGGATGCATGTTTGGGTGTGATTATGAGTGCAACCATGGACTCCATGGGTATGTCTTCAGGTGAAGCTAAGTGCATACTCATTTGGAGGATTTGAATCATGTTGCATGCAAGTGTTCTCTTTAGAGGCTTTTTGCATTGCACATAGGAACGTTTACTAAATATGTTTTTGTTGGATGTGCACTATGTTTCAATTGCTCTCCTTTGGAAGGCTTTGGTTTGCAATGGTAAGATGTTTTCATGTATCTACATTGCCTTGCAGTGCCTTAGCTTGGAGGCTCTTATCTTAATGTAGTCAATCATCCCATATTGGTTGTGCATCATTTCACTATTACACTTTTGAAAAAATGCTTTAAGTAGCATTTTTGATTTCTCTTTGTGAATGTGCATCATCTCACAGTTTCATCATGTTCTTGGAATTCTCTCAGGTACATGTGCATTCTTCATGGAGGTGCATTGCATCATTTATGCAAGAATTATTCTTCCTGGAGACATTGTTTGTAGTGTACACAACGACTCTCCTTTTGGACACACCATGAACAAAATACCCTAGAGATCTCTCTTTGGAGGTTTCTCTCTTGGTGATGTGAGAAAACTTTTCTTGAGGGCTCTAGTCCTAAAAATGCAAAAGAGATTTTTTAAAAAGTGCCTAGCATTACAAATGTGAAAGTGATCTTATTGGAATTACCTAGTGTTGTGGATGCAAGAGCGTTGTTCCTGGAGGTGGCTCAGTTGGCCAATGTGACAATGTTTTCCTTGAAGGTTCCTAGGCTTTGTCATTGTGAGATCATTCTTCTTCAAGGAATGCTTTTTTGCCAATGTGAGAGTGCTATTGTTGAAGGTGGCTGGCATTGAGGACATGAGAGCACTCTCCTAGGAAGTGCCTTGCTCCTTGGACTCGAGAGCATTCTTCTTGGAGATGCCATGAATAACATACCCTAGATATCTCTCCTTGGAGGTGTTGCAATTGGTGATGCAAGAGAAATTTCATTGAAGGCTCCCATCCTATGGATGAAAAAGTGCTTTTTTAAAAAGTTCCTAGCGTTGCAAATGTGAGAGTGCTCTTATTGAAGTTTCCTAGTGTTGTGGATGTGAGAACGTTGTTCTTGGAGGTGCCTCAGTTGACCAATGTGATAATGTTTTCCTTGAAGGTGCCTAGGCTTCATCATTAAATATTGTTATTCTTTGAGGTGCCTTTTTTTGCTAACACAAGAGTGCTATTGTTGAAGGTAGCCAGCATTGAGGACATGAGAGCACTCTTATAGGAAGTGCCTTGCTTCTTGGACTCAAGAGAATTCTCCTTGGAGGTGCTTCATTGCATAGTTGTGAAAGGCATTCTTCTATGAATTGACTCTCTCCATGGATATGGGAGAAACCTCTTGGGAGTTGTATTAGGCTGCATAAAAAAGATCTATATTGTACAAGACTCTTTGCATTGAGGAAGAGAGATCACTCTTCTCAAAAATTATTTGTTCCTTTGGTTAGGAGAATGCTCTTTGCATTCTTCTATGAAGAGAGAAGACTCTTTGAATTATTCTATGAAGTGACTCCCTTCATGGATGTGGGAGCAACCTCTTGGAAGTTGTATCAGGCTACATAAGAAAGATCTATATTGTATGAGACACTTTGCACTAAGGAAGAGAGATCACTCTTCTCAAAAATGATTTGTTCCTTTGGTTAGGAGAAGGCTCTCCTTAGGGTTTCCCTATACTTGGCAAGCGAGAGTGCTCTTTAATGAGGTGCCTTAGGTAGCAAACAATGCAAAGGATAGTCTTTTAAGCCTCTCATGTTATGCATGTGAGAGAATTCTCTATGGAGGTGTTTCATGTTTGGCACATGAGAGGAATCTCCTTGCATTGGTCCTTTGTGACCAAATTTATAAGGGTGCATGATGGTATGGTGTAACCTAACCCAATCAACATATATAGGGGGAGGTAGGCCAAATCCCCTAGAATGCACTTTTAGATGTAGCTGAGTGCATCTTAGGCCATCATAGATGCACTTTTGGGTGATTCTATGTGTATTTTTAACCTTAATGGATGCACTTTTAGGTGATGCTGAGTGCATCCTAGGTTATTATGGATGCACTATCGGATGCATTCTTGGCCCAATTATATATGAGATGGGGAGAAGGTGGGGGGAGAGCAGTGATGATTTCTCATATGGATAGAGTGATATGTGGGTCCCCCCAGGGATGTCTCTTCCTACACATGAAATTATAGCCTCATTATCCATGTCCATGACTCACGAGCCTTGTTGCAAGAAGGACATTCCTAGTGAACAAAGTGTCTAGATTGTTCGATGTTTATAGTTGAGAGAAAAGGAAAGGCTCGTAGAGTTACAAACATGTTTGATGTGGTTGATTAAATTTCTTGAAGGGATTTCATGCTTCATAGTGGAATATTTATTGTGTTTTGTACCTTCCCCCCATATCTTATGATTGGGATAGATTTAGTCATGTTGTCCTACAATCTTTTATAAACTAGTTTTCAAGGGATATCATTGATGCATCCATGAATAGTTGTAGGATAGTATGTTTTGGTTTGGCCTAGTTATACTATATGGAGGGAAGGTGGGGAGACATAGGTGACGACTATTCGTAGGGATAGAGTGATTTGTAGGTACCCCCACCAAGGATGTCTCACCATGCCCATTATATCGTGGCTTCATTGTTCATATTTGTGACTCATGAGCCTTGTTGTGAGAAGCACATCCCTATGGAATGGGATATCCATGTTGCTCGATGTTTACAGTTGTGATAAAATATTTGTAGAGTTGTAGACATGTTTCATGGGGCTGGCTACCTAGGAAAGCCTAGATCCAAGGAAGTGTGTCTAGTTAGCTTGTGGTGTGATTATCTTAAATGTTTTTGTACATGTTTTAGGAGTCCATTTGCAAGATGGATGCATCGAGCAAATGGGGAATCAATACTAATGGCCTATGATATTGAAAAATTCTCTTTGAAAATAATAGTAATTGAGCACATGCAAACAGTTGTGTCAATTTGATGTGCTTGAGGTAGCAGAGCATCTCGACACCCCCACAGGGTAGCATCAGGTGCATACTTCCTTTGCCTAATCACAAATTCGATAGCTCAGTAGCACATAGGTGGTAGAGTACATTAATTAAAAATGTAAGTGCCTCAATGCAAATGTTCATCTGGGATCCTCAAGCTATGGTCTTGCGCTAATCCTTGATGTTTGTGGATGTACATATTTGGGTTGCCATTTCATTATCATATCATCTCGAAAGTCACCTATTGTGGATTCAAAGACTTATGTTGGTCCTTCCCTTGGAGTAACTTGTCGAGTTTGAACATTTGATCATCCTTGATAGTAAGTTCTCCAAGGGTTAGGAGTAGTCAAATAGATGGTAGAGGCTCATGCCTCATAAATCCATTATTTTGGCTGCATGACACTATGTCTTTGAGTTTCATGAAGAACTTTGGGGATGTGTGGTTTCTAAATAATGAATGCAGGTATCTAGAAGTGTAGATCCTAGGAGGCATGTTTCTTTATCTTGCAGTGTGACTGCTATTTAGAATGTTGTGAGATGAATGCATTGATGGATGGGGTGTCAATATTGATGGCTACTATATTGAGAAAGTCTATCTAAGAATGATAGTGGATGCAAATGGTTGCATTGATTTGGTGTGGTTGAGGTAATAGAGTATCTTGATGCCCCTACAAGGTAGCATTGGGTGCATGCTTTCCTTGCCTAATCATGAATTTAACTACTTAGTAGAAAATAGGTGGTAGATGTGAGTTCATGTGTACATGTTGGGAAACAAAGAGGACATAGGTTCTCATGTCCTTCATGCATGTATAGGTGCCTTGCTCTAGGATGTTAGTGAGTGTGCTCTTCCTTGGGACAAGTCAACCAAGAAATTAGATGAATAGAATGTGGAGGGTGCTTGTGGAGTACATTATTCAAAAATGTGAGTGCCTTAATGCAAATGTTCATCTAGGATTCTTAAGCCATGGTCTTGCACTAATCCTCAGAGGTAGAGTAAGAAAGCCTAGTCATCTTGGATCATGGGTGTATGTAATCAGGTTATTATTTCATGATCTTATCAACTTGAAAGTTACCTTTTGTGGATTCAAAGACTTATGTTAGCCCTTCCCTTGGAGTAACTTGTTGAGTTTGAACATTTGCTCATGCTTAGCAATAAGTTTTTCAAGGGCTAGGAGTAATCAGATTGATGGTAAAGGCTCATGCCTCATAAATCCACTGTTTTTTCTATGTGACACTCTATTTTTGGATTTCTTGGAGGAATTTGAAGGTGTGTGGTTTTTGAACAATGAATGTAGGTATCTCATAGCCTAGATCCTAGGAGGCATGTCTATTTATCTTGTAGTGTGACTGCTATTTAGAATGTTGTGAGATGGACACATTAAGTAGATGGGTTGTCAATATTGATGTATACTATATTGAAAAAGTCTCTGTAAAAATAATAGTGATTGAGCTTGTATGAATGGTTGTGTTGATTTGGTGTGGTTGAGGTAGCAGAGCATCTTGCTGCCCCCAGAGTAGCATTGTGTGCATGCTTTCTTTGCCTAATCATGGATTCTACTATTTAGTAGCACATGGGTGGTATATGTGAGTTCACATGCACATGCTGGGGAAAAATGGGATGTAGGTTCTCGTGTCCTTCATGCATGTGCAGGTGCCTTGCTCTAGGGTTTTAGCAAGTGTGTTCTTCCTTGGGATGAGTCAACCAAGACATCAGATGAATAGAATGTGGAAGGTGCTTGCAGAGTATGTTAATTGAAAATGTGAGTGCCTTAATGTAATTATTTATCTAGGATCCTCATGTCATGGTCTTGTGCAAACCCTCGAGGCCAGAGCAAGAAAGCCTAGTCATCTTGAATCATGGATGCAAATAGTCAGGTTATCATTTCATGATCATATCATCTCAAAACTTACCTTTTATGGATTCAAAGACTTATGTTGGCCCTTCCCTTAGAGTAACTTGTTGAGTTTCAACATTTTCTCATCCTCGACAATAATTTTTCCAAGGGTTAGAAGTAGTCGAATAGATGGTAGAGGCTCATGCCTCATTAATCCATTGTTTTGGCTGTGCAACACTCTAGTTTTGGGTTTCACAGAGGACTTTGTAGGTGTGGGGTTAAATAGGATTTGTTCTTATGGTATTTGTGGTTAAAGAGTGTCTAGTGAGTACATTTGTTTGTTAGGATGAGTCAACAAAGAAATCGAATGAATAGAATGTGGTTATGCTTGTGGATTATGTTAATTGAAAACATGAGTGCCTCAATGCAAATGTTTATCTAGGATTCTAAATCCATAGTCCAGCATTAACCCTTGAGGCTAGAGACAGAAAGTTGAGCCACTGAGGATCATGGTGAAAGTATTTGGGTTATTATTTTATGATAATTATCACCTAAAAAGTTATCTTTTGTGGATTCAAAGACCTACATTGGCCATTCACTTGGAGTAACTTGTTGAGTTTGAACGTTTGCTCATCCTCGGTAGTAATTTTTTCAAGGGTTAGGAGTAGTTGGATAGATAGTAGAGGCTCATGCCTCATAAATACATTGTTTTGGCTACATAACACTCTATTTTTTGGTTTCAATGAGGACTTTGGAGGTGTGTGGTTTTTGAAAAGTAAATGTGGGTATCTTGAAGCCTAGGTCCTAGGAGGTATTTTTGTTTATCTTAAAGTGTGATTGTTTTGAATGCATTCTAGTTTTCAAGAATGTTCATTTTATCCTAGGGTGTGATGGTTCTCATGGTTTACATTCATGACTATTGAGATGATTTAAGAGATATATGTCCTTCCTAGTTGATAGATACAATTGATAGAAAAGGTTTTGTCAAAGTGTGGATGTGTCTTGTGGTGTCTGTAGTTATAGAGTGCCTAACGAGTGCGTTTGTTTGTTAGGGTAAGTCAACAAAGGTATTGGATGAATAGAATGTGAAGGTTTATTGCAAAGTACATTAATTAGAAACATGAGTGCCTCATTACAAATGTTCATATGAGATCCTCAAGCCATGGTCTTGGACTAATCCTCAAGGCTGGAGCAAGAAAGCCCAGTCATCTTGGATTGTGAGTGCAGATAGTTTGGTTACCATTTTGTGATCATATCATCTCTAAAGTTATCTTTTGTGGATTCAAAGAATTATGTTGGCCCTTCCCTTATAGTAACTTGTTGATTTTGAACATTTTCTTATCATCAGTAGTAAGTTTTCTAAGGATTATGAGTAGTCAGATAGATGGTAGAGGTTCATGCTTGTAAATCCATTGTTTTGGCTATGCAACATTATTTTTTGGTTTCACAAAGGACTCTGGGGGTGTGTAATTTCTAAATAGTGAATGCCAATATCTAGAAGCCTAGATCCCAAGAGACATGTCTATTTATCTTGCAGTGTGACTGTTCTAAATGTTCTAGTTTTTAGGAATGTTTGTGTTAGCCTAGGATGCAATGGTCCTCATGGTTCATGTTCATGACTCTTGAGCAGATTTGAGAGATAGATGTACTCCCTAGTTGATAGATACAATTGATAGAGAAAGGCTCATGGAGGTGTGAACATGTTTTGTGGTCTCTATAGTTAAAGAGTGTCGAGCAAGTACATTCGTTTGTTAGGGTGAGTTAACTAGGAAATTGGATCAATAGAATGTGGAGGGTGCTCTTGGAGTATGTTAATTGGAAACATGAGTGCCTCATTGCAAATGTTCATTCAAGATCCTTAGGCCATGGTCTTGTGGTAACACTCAAGGTTGAGCAAGAAAGCCTAGTCATCTTGGATCATGGGTGTAGATAGTTGGGTTATCATTTTGTGATCATATCATCTCAAAAGTTACCTTTCATGGATTCAAAGACTTAGGCTGGGCATTCCTTTGGAGTAACTTGTTAGGTTTGAATGTTTACTCATCCTCAGTAGTAAGTTTTCCAAGGGTTAGAAGTAGTAGGATAGATGGTAGAGGCTCATGCCTTATAAATCCATTATTTTGGTTGCATGACACTCTATTTTTGGTTTCATGGACTTTGGAGGTGTGTGGTTTCTGAACAATGGATGATGGTATCTGGAAGTCTAGATCCTAGGAGGCATATCTATTTATCTTGCAGTGTGACTATTTTGAATGCTCTAGTTTTTAGTAATGTTTATCTTAGCTTAGGGTGCAATGGTCCTCATGATTCCTGTTCATGACTCTTGAGCTGATTTGAGAGATAGATGCCCTTCCTGATTGATAAATACGATTGATAGAGAAAGGCTCATGAAGTTGTGAATGTGTTTTGTGGTGTCTATGGTTAAGGAGTGTCTAGCAAGTGTGTCCATTTGTTAGGGTGAGTTAACCAAAAAATTGAACAAACTAAATGTTAAGGGTGCTAGTGGAGTACATAAATGGCAATGTGAGTACCTCAATGCAAATGTTCATCTAGGATTCTCAAGCTATGGTCCAACATTAACCCTTGAGGTGGGAGATAGAAAGCCAAGCCATCAAGGATCATGATGAAGGTATTTAGGTTTTAATTTTATGATCATTATCATCTCAAAAGTTATCTTTTGTGGATTTAAAGACTTATGTTGGCCCTTCACTTGGAGTAACTTGTTGAGTTTAAACATTTCATCATCCTTAGTAGTAAGTTTTCTAAGGGTTAGGAGTAGTCAAATAGATGGTAGAGGCTCATTCCTCATAAATCCATTATTTTGGCTATGTGACACTCTATTTTTTGGTTTTGTGGAGGAATTTGGGGGTGTGTGCTTTTTTAATGATGAATGCCAGTATAGGGAAGCCTAGATCCTAGGAGGCATGTATGTTTATCTTGCAGTGTGACTATTTTGAATGTTCTAGTTTTCAGTAATTTCTGTGTTAGCCTAGGATGTGATGGTCCTCATCATTCACATTCATGAATCTTGAGTCAATTTGAGAGATAGATGCCCTCCCTAGTTAATAGATATGATTGACAAAGAAAGGCTTTTGGAGGTGTGGACATGTTATGTGATGTCCGTGATTAAGGAGTGTCTAGTGAGTATGTCTGTTTGTTAGGATGAGTCAACTTGAAAATTGGATGAATTAAATGTTTCCAATGTTGGTGGAGTACGTAAAATGAAAATGTGAGTGCCTTAATGCAAATGTTCATCTAGGATCCTCAAGCCATGGTCTAGCATTAACCCTCAAGCTAGGAACTAGAAAGTTAAGCCACTATGGATCATGGTGTAGATATTTGGGTTTTTTTTTTGTGATCATTATCACCTCAAGAGTTATATTTTGTGGATTCAAAGAATTATGTTGCCCCTTCCCTAGGAGTAAATTATTGAGTTTGAACATTTAATCATCCTTGAAAATATGTTTTCTAAGGGTTAGGAGTAGTTGGACATATGGTAGAGGCTCATGCATCATAAATCCATTATTTTGGTTGTGCAACACTTTGCTTTTGGTTTTCATGGAGGAATTTGTGGGTGTGTGGTTTCTAAATGATGAATGTAGGTTTCTCAAAGCCTAGATCCTATGAGGTATTTCTATTTATCTTATAGTGTGATTATTTTGAATATGTTCTAGTTTTCAAGAATGTCCATTTTATTCTAGGATGTGATGGTTCTCATGGTTCATGTTCATGGATCTTAAGCCAATTAGAGAGATAGATGCCCTTCCTAGTTGACACAAATGATTAATAGAGAAAGGCTCATGAATATGTGAACATGTTCTATGGTGTCCATAGTTAAAGAGTGTCTAGGGAGTGCATTCATTTGTTAGGGTGATTCAACCTAGAAATTGGATGAATAGAATGTTAAGGGTGCTGGCAGAGTACATTAATCGAAAATGTGAGTTCCTTAATGCAAATGTTCATCTAGGATCTTCAAGCCCATGGTCTAGCATTAACCCTTGAGGCTGGAGCTAGAAATCCCAACCACCAAGGATCATGGTGCATGTATTCAAGTTGCCATTTTACAATCATATCATCTCAAATGTTATCTTTTGATGGATTCAAAGACTTACATTAGTCATTCCCTTAGAGTAACTTGTTAAGCTTGAATGTTTTCTCATCCTTGGTAGTATGTTTTCAAAGGATCATGAGTAGTCAAAAAAATGGTAGAGGATCATGCTTGATAAATCCATTATTTTAGCTACATGACACTCTATTTTTGGGTTTCAAAGAGGACTTTGCAAGTGTGTGGTTTCTAACCAATCAATGTGGGTATCTGGAATCCTATATCCTGGGAGGTGTTTCTATTTATCTTATGGTATGATTATTTTTATGGTGCCATGGTCCTCATGATTCATGTTCATGACTCTTGAGCCAATTCGAGAGAAAGGCTCATGGAGGTGTGAACATTTTCTATGATGTGCATAGATAAAAAGTGTTCATTGAGTGTCCCTATTTCTTAGGATGAGTCAACATAGAAATTGGATGAATAGAATGTCAAGGATGCTAGTAGAGTACATTAAATTGGAAACATGAGTGACTCAATGAAAATGTTCATCTTGGATCCTTAAGCCATGGACTCGCATTACCCCTTGAGGCCTACGCTAGAAAGCCCAACCATCAAGGATCATGATGTAGGTATTCAAGTTGGCATTTCACAATCATATCACCTCAAAAGGTATCTTTTGTGGATTCAAATACTTACATTGGCCCTTCCCTTGGAGTAACTTGTTGAGTTTGAATGTTTTCTCATCCTTAGCATTTAGTTTTCCAAGTGTTAGGAGTAGTCAAACAGATGGTAGAGGATCATGCTTCATAAATCCATTATTTTGGTTGTGTGACACTCTATTTTTGGGTTTCACAAAGGATTTTATGTGTGTGATTTCTAAATGGTGAATGGAGGTATCTAGAAGTCTAGATCCTAGCAGGAATTTCTATTTATCTTATGATGTGATTGTTCTAAATGTGTTATAGTTTTCATGAATGTTTGTGTTAGCCTAGGGTGTGATGGTCCTCATGGTTCACGTTCATGACTCTTGAGCCAATCCAAGAGCAGATGCCTCCTCCGTTGTTGATAGATATAATTGATAGAGAAATGATTGTAAAGGTGTGGATGTGTTCTATGGTGTCTATAGTTAAAAAGTGTTCATTGAATGTCCCTGTTTCTTAGGGTGAGTCAACATACAAATAAGATGAATAGAATGTCGAGCATGTTGTTGGAGTATGTTAAATTAGAAACATGAGTGCCTCAATGCAAATGTTCATCTTGGATCCTTAAGCCATGGCTAGAGCTAGAAATCCTAGCCATTAAGGATCATGGTGTAAGTATTTGGGTTAGTGTTTTGCAATCATATCACCTTGAAAGTTATCTTTCATGGATTCAAAGAATTACAATGGCCCTTCCCTTGGAGTAACTTATTGAGTTTTAATAGTTGCTCATGCTTGACAATATGTTTTTCAAGGGTTAGGAGTAATCAGACAGATGGTGGAGGAATATGTCTCATAAATCCATTGTTTTGGCTATGTTACACTCTATTTTTGGGTTTCATAGAGGACTTTGGGGATGTGTGGTTTCTAAATAGTGAATGTAGATATCTGGAAGCCTAGATCCTAAGAGGCATGTTTATTTATTCTCAATCCAAATGTTCATCCTGGATCCTCAAGGTGAGGGCAAGGGATGAAAACATCCTTGTCCCAAAGGAGAATGTGATTTCAAATATGTGGCTATATTCAATCTTCATTTTGCATTCATAATGTGATGGTGTAGTTTCATGTTGCTCAAGATGGCTCATGGTCTTACTTGTTGACTTAAGAGGGAGATTTGAACCATGTCTTGAGCGTTGGTTCCCTATGGTTTCATTGTTTCAACGCATACCTGATCGTGAGGGTTGCATTAAGGATAGAAACATCCTTGCCCTTGAGGAGAATGCAATTTTAAAGTGGTGCATACATCCAATCTTCGCTTCGCTAGCATTAATTGGCTAGGTCATGGCTTTGATGTTGTTAATTTGAAAAAATTAGAATGCTCAAAGCAATCCTATTCTTTAAATACATTAGCATGAAATAACACAATAAGATTTTGATACTATTGTGTTGGCCTTCGGGATCAGCGTAATGATTCATAGGGACTATCAGGGGCATTTTTATTTCATTATCAAAGTTGAAATTCTTGGATTTATGAAGGGCAACTACCATGAAAGCATTTGCCAAAGATGTTTTGATTAATCAAGAATGAAAGTTGGGGGCTTAAAGAGGATCAAATACCATCCTAGTCTCAACCATGAATGATGCCAACTAAGGATAAATGGATGTTGCTTTTAGAACTTTGTCAAAACCTTTTGAGAAATCAAAGTGTTTGGGTTCTAAGGGGAGTATGGTTGCAAGGTTGAAACTTAAAGGAATTGATGGAGAGGCATCACCAAGAGTGGAGCTTGTGGCTTAATTTAACTTAACATGGGAAAGGTTACCAGGTCTAGACATAGTAAGGATTGATATATTAAGAGCTCTTTCTTGATTCTATGGGTGGTGGTGCATGGCCATTCTTAGTTAGTGGAGTGATTTGTCTAGTTAATTCCATTAATGAATGAGACCTCAATCTACTAACTAGCTATGTGGAGGTATACCTTTCATAGATAGCTTCTTAGAGGAACTATGGTCACTTAGGACATGGAAGTTTGAGGCAATAATAGGTCGGTGATGCCCTTAGATGTTCTAGGCCACATGCATGCTACACTAATGCATTCAATGAGATTTTTTCCCTAGTCTAAGAGGATTAGGTAATCTTATGAAAATGCATCGTGATGGGGATATATCTTTGAAATTATTGGTCTTCAATGAGGAGTTCCTAATAAGTGAGTCATTAGCTCATGTTGACTATGTCCTTGCCCTTTGTACACACCACTTGTCACTCCTACTGATTGAAAAATCCAGTGAAATGTTTAGATTATAGCAACAATAATGGTTTTTGCCATCATCAACATCATGAGAAGCTCATTGAACCTATAGTAGGATCATTGACATGTACAAGATTTTGTCCCGTTCATTATGGTCATGTGAGATACCTATTAAAGGATTTTCCTACAAATGAATGTAGACTGTTAGGTCCCATGTCTTCATCACAGTGACAATGAATGCTTAGGAGACCTTCACAGAGCATCCGCAATGGTGGGGCTATGCTAGGATGTGTGAGGGAAATGCCCATCCCACGTGATTTCACTATGGTAGGAACTTCATGCAACACCTATGGGAGAGTGTGTGCTTGATGAGGCATGAGACATTGTGTCCAAATTACACTTCACATGTTCAACAAATCGATGACCTAAAGGACATATCAACATCTAGGTAAATTTTGAGGGAAAGGATCAATCCAGAGCACTCAAAGAAGGGGGTTTGGATTGCTTCTAATGAAGTATGTGTCAGCCACAGTCATCATCCTCTATCAAGGATAGGTGGGAAGATGTTTTTTTCAAGAGTGGTAACCCCCCAAATGGAGCATCGATACCTCAATGAGTAAATCATGGTTTTCAAACTACATTATTAGTTGATGAGCATGTCCTAAACATCTTTAAATATAGCCTAGACATGAGGGGGACATACGAAGGCTGCTTTTTTCTCCTAGCCATCTAGTTCCATGAAGATAGGGGCACACGAGAAAGAGGGATAATATGTGATGACTAGGAGTAGTTCTCCTCTCCCATCACACATATTTGAGGTGAACGATTGGCTTCAACCTCTTGGTTGTAGGGTACATTGTTCCTTTGGAAAGTGCTAGGGAAATTTGGAGCATTTGCATTGAATAGCTATAATGTTGGTGCTTTGTGGGTTCACATCCCACCCACCTATGGTTGCATAGTAGGGTTCTCCTTTGAAGGGTGGTTGCCCCCTTATTTGGACATTAACACTGGTCGCATCCACTAGGTGTCACCTATCTCTTTCCCCTACTCAAGGGTGGAAGTGGCACCAAGGATGTGATGAACATCTGCTATCTTTCTAGGATGGACAACGAGAGTTTGTGATTCCCCATCATGATTCTTGATAATGGATATCTCAGCTCTTGTTTCTATGAAGAATGTACCAAAATTTGATACTTTGTGTGAATTATTGAATCCTATGAATCATTAAATCTTCGAACACAAGTTGCACCTGAGGCCTAGGTCAAGGGAACATCTGCCTAAGTGTCATGAAATTTGATCACATGCCTTCTTTTCATATGATGCGATGGGGTAGCAAATGTCGTCATCCATGTCTCCCAAGTTGCAATCAGCTAAAAGTTGCTATCATTCATGTTTCTCACTTCTTCCTAATGGAGTGATGGATGGTGGTGGTAGTCTCTATGTTCCCTACACCAATCATGCATGAGGTACATTGGCTTCCTTTCTACCCTTTTCCTTTGATGCAATAAGGGACCATGTGATTGGGGGTTTTAGGGGATGATGTCCCTTCTTTGGGTCATGCATAGGAGTGATGATGCTTCCTCTTGTAGTGACCATAGTTTAGGTAAGGATACCCACTAAATTTAAGCATATAACTAAGCTAAGGAAGAGAAACTTATGAGGATTCTCCTAGTAATAGTAAGAAAACTAGGAATAGTCTAGCATGAAAATCTAGTGGTAGTTGTTGCCCAAATTTTAGTCTACAGAAGCATCCCCTAGGTGGACCAAGCCTAAGTCCCCTGGAATGGGGATCTAGAGATGGTGATAGCCACATCAAGCTTAGACCTTGCTGCATCTTAGGATGCTATCGGTGAGGTGGGTTATTTGGGAATGTAGCCCTAAGTGGGTGGAAAATTCTATCCAAGGATAAATACACACAAGAGACCAATAGCAAACAAGTACTACAAGGGAAAGATGAAAAGGACTTTGAAAAGAGAGTTAAAAGTGCTTGAAATTTTTGAGAGGGAAGTAGATGGAGGCTAACATTGCTTCCTAGCTAGACATGAAATGGAGCATGTACACTTTGGTCCATTGCTCAGTCCAAAAGGTGAGTTTGTATGGATCGATGTTACAACATAAGCATGCATATCTAGATACGTGTGTGCTACTGCTATGATAGTCAAGGGTCCAAGCATGCATAACTTTGAGGGCTAGGTCCTATAGTGCCTACGTGCTTGGGATGTAGATTTTATGGGCTTTCCATTCAACCTATCTTAAAACACAGACCAAACAGTCTAACATGCATGAAAATCATTGAGTTTACAAACCTACACAGTGTAAGGAAGCTAAAAGGTGGGATCCCTATGAGGACATGGAGCACCATCTACTGACCTTGATCTTGTTAAGAAGGGTTCAAATGAAAGCATGCCTATTGGAACGCAAAAGATGGTGAACTATGCCTATGTAGGGTGAAGCTAGAGGAAACTCTACTAGAGGCCTATTTCAATACTAATGTGCAAATCATTCATCTAACTTGAATATAGGACTAAAACACTAATTGAACCATCTAGTAGCTAGTTCCCTCTAAATTTTCCCTTAGGATAGTTAGAGATCACATTCTCAAGTTTTATCAAGTAAAGCAAATGATTAGAGGCATTGAGGATGCAACATCCTTGACCTATTCTCAAACTCTAAATAGGTAAGATGACATGATCACCTTGACAAGCCATGTCAATGAATTGAGAGCTCTAAGTAAGCCATTCTTGGTAAGTAGAACTAGTGATGCAAGCTAAACCAAAAGTCAAGCTATGATGCCTAACTACCCACTAACCTAAAACCCACAAAGAATGTTGGTTGATTAAGATAGTAGGATGATGATCATGGAAGTTGAAATCCACTAAGTATGTAACAACTCACTTGTCGAATCAAGTAGCCCCAAAAATGGATGGTGCTTAAGCACATGACCTATGCTTGATTATTGGGGCAAAAGATAGGCCTTGATGAGTAGGAGGGCATGGGGGTCATTGCAAACCTAGGGTGTGAGCCTAGGTGGAGTGGCCCTCGGTGTAGATCTTGGTGATAGTAGCAAATATTCAAAAGAGAACTTTCAAGACCAATGTGGAGAAAGGTTCCATGTGAACAACACTTGGACATGGGTTAGTTAATCCTAAGAGATGGGAGAGCCCCTTCCAATAGGTGCACTCTAAATGAGATCTCAAAAGGAAATCAAGTTAATATTCTTGAACCAGGACATGGTAGTGGATGGCAATGTTAGGGAATCTAGAGAAACTGATGAGGGCCCTAGGAAGAGTTATCTTTTCTTTTCAATAGCTTGTCCACCCGAAAATCGACTCAATCGGAGATAGGATCCAACAATTGGAAGAGCATCACATGTCCTATGATGTCTAGTGTGCCCTTAGTGGCCCCTAAACATTTAGAGAACTAAGTACCATTCATGCTTGATCATACTCATAACTGCATCAGGTCTCCAAGGTGAATAACCTCTAGTCCATAGTAAAATGTAGGTAAGTGAAGTCAGCAAAATGGATCCGTAACTTTGGAAAAAGGATTGGCTCTAAGAATTGGGCCTAGGGGTCTATGCCCTAAACTTGTGGGCTATCGAGGACTTGCCTAAGCTACTTCTATGATGATGGCAAGCCCTCATGTGCTAGTTGAGTGGTGAATGTAGAGCATATTCCTCCCCTTCATGAGGCAGGACTTTCCCTGGGCAATGAACAACTAGTTTAGAACTAGCTTGAACAAGGGAAATCCAACTATTTAACTAAAAAAATGCATTGTGATGGTCCCTACAAATGATAATGTAATGTGATTTCTACCTAGTGCTCTGAATGTCAAAGTAAAGAAATTCAACTAAGCACAGGTAAATGGTGGGAGTTACTATGACTCTCTTAAGGTAGCCAAATGCCTCGTCATCTAATTAGTGATGCACATGAATGGATTATTGAGATTCCCACTATCCCTACCTACTATATAGCAAAACCACAACCAAGGGAATGAGCTTGGTAGAATCAACACGGAAAGAAGACCCTATTGGACTTGACTCTAGTTTGACTTTGTGAAATGACTTAAGAGGTGTAGAATAAGTGGGAGTTGCTTGTAGCACAAGTGAAATACCACTAATTTTAACATTATTTTACTTAGTATATTAGTCATGAATGGGGAAAACCCTTACTTTTGGACCCAAGACACACCTCAACATGTTGATCTATGTAAAAGATAATGTTAGGTGGGGAGTTTGGCTAGGGAAGCACATCTGTTAAAAGATAACACGTGTCCTAAGATGAGCTTGATGAGAATAGAAATCGCATGTGGAATAGAAGGGTAAAAGCTAATTTTATTTTAATTTTCAATACAAATACAAATCATGAAAGCATGGCCTATTGATCCTTTAGATCTTGGAAATTTGAAGCTAGAGGTGTCAGAAAAGTTACCATAGGGATAATTGGCTTGTGGTAGCCAAGCATTCATAGTGATGTTGCATTTTGATCCTTCGATGTTGGCTCTTCCTATCATTATGAAGTAGAATTTGCCAAGTGTTAGATTGTTCACCCACCAATAGGGCACATGAGCTAGGTTTAGACTGTTTTGAGACAAGTTAGTTTTACCTTACTAATGATGTATGCCACAATAGTAATTCAACTTAGTATGAGAGGAACCATTGATTCACACAATTGGTCATCGTGTTTGGTTGAAAATCTAGTGACATGAAGCTACCATGTGTTAGATTATGATTGAACACCTCTAAGTTAGAATTCATGCTAGAGGTAGCACCTCTTTCCTTGTGGGTTGCCACATGAGTCGTAGTAGATGTAGCTTCGTTGCTCCTGTTTCAATGTGTTAATAGTACCCCCTATTATTTCCTACATGACAAGGCACCAGGAGCCATGTAGTTTCATTTCAAGCTATCAGTGAGAAGAATCCTTTGTAGATAACTTAAATACACCATGGGGTATTGTAAGTGGTAGAGTGGCCTTGCTACCACAATCCACCAAGATTCAACCTTTATCATCAAGATTCATGATCATCACCTTCTCTCTATCTCATCTCTTCCTCTTCTTTGAGCCTTCTTTCACTTTTCCTTCACATATGCTTGGCCACATTCCATCTCATCAAAACTAATGTCTCATGGGGATCATCAGATAGGGGTCATGCATTTTTTTAAGAGATGGGTATGTTTCCATCCCTAGGTAAATGGTCCCCTTCTTCTAAGTCAAATCTTGGATGGTAGCCTTAGAATTTGAATATTGATCATGCAAACAAGAAACCTTCCTTTCATATGAGGTTACACAGAGTGGAGACCACAACCGAAAAATGCCTTTACATGTAAAAACTTTTGATGATCATGGGGTTCTTGCTTTTGATCATGACCAACTCAATGAAACTCTCAAGCATTGGCCCATTTGTCCAGTTGAGACCTAAGTATTTATATCCAAATGGATCCTTGGGATCAAGCATTGGCCAAAAAGCCCCTTGGGACTAAAGGTTTGGCCTGACAAATCCTTAGGACCAAGAATTAGCGAAATAGACCCTTTGGGACCAAGCTAAATGGATCCTTCGGGACCAAGCATTGGAAAATGAATTCTTGGGACCAAGGGTTGATCTAATAGATCCTTTGGACAAATTTTTGGCCACAAAAATCCTTGAGAAAAAATTTATAAGGGTGTAGGATGGTATGGCAAAGCCTAGGTTGGTAAAAGAAACCCTTAAGACAAACTATTGGCTAGATGGACCCTTGGGACCAACTATTGGCCAAATGAACCCTTGGGACCAAGGGTTGACCCAATAGATCCTTGGGAGTAACTATTCATTAAACAGACCCTCAGCACTAAGTGTTGGGGAAATGAACCCTTGGGACCAACTGTAGGCCAAATGGACCTTAGGACCAAATGTTACCCAAAAAAACCCTTAGGACTAGCTATAGTTAAAATGGACCCTTAGAACCAAATTTCATCCAAATAAACCCTTGGGAGCAAGGGTTGATCCAACATGCCCTTGGGATCAAGGGCTGCCCCAACAAATCCTTGGTATCAAGTGTTGGGAAAATGGATCCTTGGAAAAAAATTTATAAGCATGTAGGATGGTATGGTGGAGCTTCTATTCATAAAATAGATCCTCAAGATCAATTGTTGGCCAAATAGACCCTTAGGACCAAGGGTTGGCCCAACAAACCCTCCAGACGAAGTGGTGGCCAAATGGACCCTTTGGGCTGAGTGTTAGTCAAATGGATCCTCAAGATCAACTATTCACTGAATGGACCCTTAGCACTAAGGGTTGACCTAAGAAACCCTCGAAATCAAGTGTTGCCCAAACAAACCCTTAGGACCAGTTGTAGGTAAAATAGACCCTTGGGACCAAATGTTGGCCACATAGACCCTTGGAATCAAATGTTATCCAAACAGATCCTCAAGACCAAGGGTTGTGACCCAATTAATCCTCTAGATAAAATGTTGGTCACACAAACCCTTGGAACCAAGGGTTGGTCCAACAAATCCATAAGACCAACTGTTGACTAGATTGGACCCTCAGGTCGACTATAGGAAAAATAGATCCTTGAGATCAAGGGTTGTCTCAATGGATCCTCGAGATCAACCATTCATTAAAAAAATCCTTGGAATCAACCATAAGTAAAATAGAGCCTTAGGACCAACCAAGTGTTGGCCCCATGGTCCCTCACGATCAAGGTTTGGCCCAACAGACCCTTGGGATCAAGTGTTACCCAAACAAACCAAGGGCTGGGCTGATGGACCCTCAAGACCAACTCTTGGTCAAATGGATCCTTGAGAAAAAATTTATAAGGATGTAGGATGGTATGGCAAAGCTTGGATTGGCAGAATGGATCCTCAAGATGAAATGTTGGCTAGATGAACCCTTGGGACCAATTGTTCACTAGAAAAACCTTTGAGACGAAGGGTTGGCCTAATAAACCCTTAAGAGCAATTGTTCACTGAATGGACCCTGGGCACTAAGGGTTGGCCTGATGGATCCTCAAAACTAAGTATTGGCCAAATGGACCCTCAGGACCAAATGTTATCCAAATGGACCCTTGGAACTAGCTATAGGTAAAATGGACCCTTGAGATCAAATGTTGTCCATATGAACCCTCGAGACCAAGGGTTGACCCAATGGAGCATTTGGAAAAAGTGTTGGCCACATAGACCATTGGGACCAAATGTTGCCCAAATGGATCCTCGGGACCAAGGGTTGACCCAAAGAATCATCCAGACAAAGTGTTGGTCACATAGATCCTTGGGACTAAGGTTTAGCCCAACAAATCCTTAGGACCAAATTTAAAAGGGTGTAAGATATGTGGTGGAGCCTAGGTTGGCAAAATAACTATTGGCTAGATGGATCCTCAGGGTCAACTATAGGCAAAATGGATCCTTGAGACCAAGGATTGGCCCAACAGACCCTTAAAATCAAATTTTCATCAAATAGATCCTTGAGATCAACTGTAGGTAAAATAGAATCTTGGGACCAACCAAGTGTTGGCCCCATAGTCCCTTGTGATCAAGGTTTGACCCAATGGACCCTCGAGATCAAGTGTTGGCCAAATAGACCAATGGTTGGTCCAATGGACCCTCAAGATCAAGTGTTACCTAGATAGATCCTCGAGACTAACTATATGAAAAATAAACCCATAAGACTAATTGTTGATCAAATATACCCTTGAGACAAAATTTATAAGGGTGCAGCATGGTATGATGGAGCCTAGGTTGGAGAAATGGACCCTTGGGACCAAGGGTTGGACCCATGGACCCTTGAGCATAACTATTCACCAAATGGACCCTCGACACTAAGCATTGGCCTGATGAACCCTTGGAACCAAGTGTTGGCCAAACAGACCCTCAAGATCAACTATTGGCAAAATGGACCCTTGGGACCAAATGTTGCCCAAATGAACCCTTAGGACCAATTGTAGACAAAATGGATCCTCAAGAACAAATGTTGTTGAAATGGACCCTTGGGACCAAGGGTTAACCTAATGGATCCTTGGGATCAAGGGTTGTCCCAATGGACCCTCAGTACCAAGTGTTGGGAAAACAAACCATTAGGACCAAATTTATAAGTGTAAAAGAAGGTATGGCAGAGCCTGGGTTGGCAAAATGGACCATCTAGACCAACTGTTGGCCAGACAGACCCTTAGGACCAAGGATTGGCCTAACAGACCCTTTGAAACAAGTGTTGGCCAAATGACCCTCAGAGCTGAGTGTTGGTCAAATGGTCCCTCAAGATCAACTATTCATTGATAGACCCTTAGCACTAAGGGTTGGCTTAACAAACCCTCAGAACCAAGTGTTGGCCAAATAGACCCTAAAGACCAACTGTAGGAAAAATGAACCCTCAAGACCAAATGTTGTCCAAATGGATCCTTGAGATCAATTATTCATCGAATAGACCCCCAGCACTAAGGGTTGGCTTGACAAACCCTTGGAACTAAGTGTTGGCAAAATGGACCCTCGAGACCAACTATAGATAAAATGGATCCTCAAGATCAAATGTTGCCCAAATGGATCCTCGAGACCAAGGGTTGACCCAACAAACCCTCCAAACAAAGTGTTGGCCACATGGACCCTTGGGACCATTGCCCAAATGAATCCTGAAGACTAAGGGTTGACCCAAAGGATCCTCTAGATAAAGTGTTGGACACACAAAACCTTGGGATCAAGGGTTGGCCCAACAAACCCTCGAGACCAAGTGTTGGCCAGATAGACCTGTAGGACCAAAGGTTGACCCAACAAACCCTTAGGATCAAGTGTTGGCCAAACTCACCCTTAGGACCAAAGGTTGGCCCAACAAACCCTCGATACCAAGTGTTCAACAAACTGATCCTCAAGACCAACTGTAGGCAAAATGAACCTTGGGGACTGAATGTTGGCAACATGGATCCTCAGGATTGAGTATTGCCAAAGTGGATCCTCAGGATCAAGTGTTGGCCAAACAGATGCTGGGGATAAAATGTTGGCAAAATGAACCCTCAAGAGCAAGGGTTGATCCAATGGATCCACTAGACAAAGTGTTGGCCACATAGACCCTCAGGACCAAATGTTGGCAAAAGGAAACCTCATGACCAACTATAGGTAAAATGGACACTTGGGACCAAGGGTTGGCCCAATGGATCCTTGGGACCAAGTGTTGGCCAAACGAACCCTCACAACCAAGTGTTGGCCAAATGGATCCTTGAGATCAATTATAGGGAAAATGGACCCTCAAGACCAAGGGTTGGCCTAATGGACCCTTGGGACCAAATTTTTAAGGTGGGAGGATAGTATGGTAGAGCTTGGCCCAACCAACATATATAGGGAGATGTAGCATTCTCCCTGGGAGCACTTCATAATGTCCTTACAAGAGTGATATCCATGGGAGTGCCTTGCCTATCTATGCAACCAAGAGCACTCTCCTTGAAAGCACCTTCCATAGTGCATGTAAGAGCATTCCCCCTAAGCACACCTCATGTAGTGCTCTAAAGAGTGCCTCACACAGTGTTTGCAAAAGGGCTCTATTTGGAAGCACCTTGCATTGTGCATGCAAGAGTGTTCTCATTAAGAGCATCCTTCTTGAGAACACCCTCCCTTAGAGTGATCTCCTTGAGCATGCCCATCCTGAAAGAATTCTCCCTAGGAGCACCCTCCCTAAGAGTGTTCTCCCTCAAAGCACATTTCCTAAGAATTCCCTCCCTTGAGAGTACTCTCCGTAATACCAAATGTTTAAGGGTGCATAATGGTATGGCAAAGCCTGGTTAAATCAACGTATACGGGGAGAGGCAACATTCTTCCTAAGAGCACCACATGGTGCTCTCCATGGAAGCACCTCACATAGCTATGCTAGCAAGAGCGCTCTTCCAAGAGTGCCTCATGTAGTGCTTGTAGGAGTGCTCTCCTTGGGAGTGCCTTATGATACACATATGATATTGTTCTCTCTAAGAAAGTCCTCCTTAAGAGAGCCTTACACTATGCACATGAGAGCATTCTCCTTGAGAGCATCCTTCTTCAAAGCATTCTCTTAAAGAGAACTCTCCCTAAGAGTACCCTCCCTAAGAATGCCTTCGCTAAGAGCATTCTTCTAGAGAGTTCCCTCCATGAGAATGCCATACCTAAGAGCATTCTTCCTAAAGGCATCCTCCCTGAGAGCACCCTCCCTAAGAATGCCCTCCTTGAGAGTGTTCTCCCTAAGAACACCCATCCTAAGCATGCTCTCCCTAAGAGCACCCTCCATTAGAGTGCCATCCTTGAGAGCACCCTCCCTAGGAGCTCCTTTCTTGAGAGCACTTTCCCTAAGAGCACCCTCCCTAAGCATGTTCTTTGTGAGAGTGTCCTCCTTGAGAACACCCTTCTTGAGAGAATTCTCCTTGAGAGCATTCCCCCTAAGAGCAACCTTCCTAAGAGTTCTCCCTGAGAGTGCCATCCCTAAGAATGCCCTTTCTAAGATCACCCACCCTAATAATGCACCCCTATAAGTGTTCTCCCTAAGAGTTCCCTTCCTAGGAGTGTTCTCCTTGAGAGAACCCTCCATGGGCATGTTCTCCTTGAGAGTGTCCTCCTACATACCAAATTTATAAGGGTGCAATATATTATGGTAGAGCCTAGTCCAATCAACATATATGGGGACAAGTAGCATTTCCCCTGAGAGCAGCACATGATGCTCTCATGAGAGTGCTTTCCATGGGAGCACCTCACATAGCTACACTAGCAAGAACACTCTCTCGAGAGTGCCTCATGTAGCACTTGCAAGAGTGCCATCCATGGGAGTTCCTAGTGCTATGCACATGATAGTGTTCTCTCTGAGAGTATCCTCCTCCTTGAGAGCATCCTCATTGAGAACATTCTCTTGGAGAGCATTCTCCCTTAAAATGCCCTCCTTAAGAGCATTCTCCTATGGAGAACTTTTCCTAAGAATGCTCTCCTTGAGAGTGGTCTCCTTGAAAGAATTCTCCCTAAGGACGACCTCCTTAAGTATGCCTTCCTTAAGAGTGTTCTCCATGAGCATGCTCTTCTTGAGAATGTCCTCTCTAAGAGCATCCTCCATGAGAGAACTTTCCCTAAGATAGTTCTCCTTGAGAGCATCCTCCCTAAGCATGTTCTCCTTGAGAGAACCATCCCTAAGAGCACTCTTCCTAAGAGCATTCTCCTTGAGAGCATCCTCCTTGAAAATGCCCTCCCTAAGAGTGTTCTCCTTAAGAGCACCCTCCTTTAAGGCATTCTCATTAATAACATCCTCCACAAGCACATTCTCCTTGAGAGAACCCTTCCTAAGAGTGTCCTCTATGAGAGCAGCCTTCCTAAGAGTACCTTCACTGAGATAGTCCTCCTTGAGAGTATTCTCCCTAAGATCACCCTCCTTGAGATCACCCTCACTAAGAGTTTTTTTTCTTAAGAGCACCCACCCTTAGAGTGATCTCCCTAAGAGTGTCCTTAGTGAGAGTGCCTTACATTGTGCATGTGAGAATGTTCTCTATGAGGGGGCCATCTTTGAGAGCATTCTCCTTGAGAGTGCCCTCACTCAGTGCAGTCTCTCTAAGAGTGCTCTTCTTGAGAATGCCCTCTTGAAGACCAAATTTATAAGGGTGCAAGATGGTTTGGTTGGGCCTAGTCCAATCAACATATATAGGGCAAGGTAGGTTGACTTCCCTAGGATGCACTTTTAGAAGAAGTTGAGTGTATCTTAGGCCATCATAGATGCACTTTTGAGTGATGCTAAGTTCATTCTTAACCTTAATAGATGCACGTTCTGGTGATGCTAAGTGTGTCCTAGGCTATCATGGATTCACATTTGCAAGAGCACTCTTCTTGGGAGTGTTGTGTGGTGTGCACGTGTAAGAGTTCCTTGTGTTGTGCACGTGAGAGAATTCTCCTTGAGATCACCCTTCTATAGAGTGGTCTCCCTAAGAGGGTCCTCATGAGAGCACCTTGCATTGTGCATGCAAGACCATTTTCTCTAAGAGTGTTTTCTTTTTATGAGCATTCTCCTTGAGAGTGCCCTCACTTAGTACAATCTCTATGAGAGTTCTCTTCTTGAGAACATCCTCTTTGAGACCAAATTTATAAGGGTGCAAAATGGTTTGGTAGAGCTTAGCATAGTTAACATATATAGGGGGAGGTAGGTTGACTCCCATAGGATGCACTTTTAAGAGAATCTGAGTGCATCTTAGGCCATCATGGATGCCCTTTTGGGTGATGTTGAGTGCATTCTTGACCTTAACGAATGTACTTTCAAGTGATGCTGAGTGCATCCTAGGCTATCATGGATGCACATTTGGTATGATTATGAGTGCATCTATCGCCTCCATGGGTATGCTTTCAAGGAGGATGCTCCCAGGGAGAATGCACACATGGAGTGCATTCTCAAGATGAACACTCTTAGGGAAGGCTCTCCTAGGGAGGATGCCCTCCTTAAGGATGCCCTTAGGGAGAACACTTTAAGGGATACCACTCTTAAGAAGGGTGTTCTTAGGGAGGGTGCTTGCTGGAAGAATGCTCATAGGGAGGACATTTTTAGGGAGGGCACTCTCAAGGAGAATTCTCTCATGGAGAATACTCTTAGATGCATAATGCAAGGAACTCTTAGGGAGGATGCTCCTAGAAAGAATACTATCACATGTGCAGTGAGGCACTTCCAAGGGAAGCACTATTACATGCACTACATGAGGCACTCTCGAGAGAGTGCTCTTGCCAACATAGCTATGTGAGGTGCTCCCATGGAGAGCACTCTCACGAGAGCACCATTTAGTACTCTTAGGAAGAATGTTACCTCTCCCATATATGTTGATTGGACCAGGCTCTACCATACCATCCTACATACTTATAAATTTGGTGTCATGGAGGGCACTCTTAAGGAGAACACTCTCATGGAGGATGCCCTCAAAGAGAACTCTCCTAGGGAGGGAATTCCTAGGAAGGGCACTCTTAGTGAGAAATCTCTTAGGGATGTTACTCTCAAGGAGAACACTCTTGGGAAAGGCATTCTTGGGGAGGTTGCTCTTAGGGAGAGCATGCTCAAGGAGCTTGTTCTCAGGGAGGATGCTCTAATAGAGAACAGTCTCAATGTGGGCACTCTAGGTGAGGGTGCTCTATAGGAGACAATTCTTAAGAATGATTCCCTTAGGAATTTTTCTCTCACAAAGAACACTTTCAAGGAGGGCATTCTTAAGGCGGGTACTCTTATGAAGGATGCCCTTAGGAAGAGCACTCTTAGGGAGACCTCTCTCAAGGATGGCACTCTCACAAAGAACACTCTTAAGAAGGGTGTTCTTAGCGAGGGTACACTTACGAAGGGCACCCTCAGGGGAAACATTTTTAAGGGGATCAGTCTCAAGGTGGTCATTATTAGGGAGGGTGATCTCTTAGAGAACTCTCTTATAAAGGTTGCTCTTAGGAAGGGTGTTCTTAGGGAGGGCACTTTCAGGGAGAGCATGTTATTCCTAAGAGTGTTCTCTCAAAGAGCATTCTTTATGAGAGCACCCTCTATGAGAGCATTCTCCCTAAGAGCTTCCTCCCTTAGAAAGTCCTCCCTTAGAGAACTCTCCATGAGAGTATCATTTATTAGACCATCCTTCCTTAGAGCATTCACCTTGGGAGTGCACTCTGTGAGATCACATCACATAGATGTGACGGAAAGAGCTTTTGCCCAAGAGTGCCTCACTTAACAGTTGCGAGAGCACTCTTCCTGTGAGTGTCAGGTGGTGTGCATGTGAGAGTGTGCTCCTTGACAGCACCTTGTGCTATGCACGTGATAGTGTTCTCCTTGACAGCATCCTCGATGAGAGTGTTCTTATTAAGATCAACCTTACTGAGAGCATTCTTCCTGAGAGCATCCTTCCTTAGAGCGCTTTCCATGAGAGTGTCCTTTGTTAGAGCATCCTTCCTTAAAGCATTCTCCTTGAGACCATGCTTTGTAAATCACATTTCATAGCTACGATGGGAAGAGCTTTCTCCCAAGAGCACCTCACTTAGTGCTTGTGAGAGCACTCTTCCTAGAAGTGCCACATGGTGTGCACATGAGAGTGTGCTTCCTAAGAGTGCCTTATGCGATGCACATGATAGAATTCTCCTTGAGAGTGCCCTCGGTGAGAGTGTTCTCCTTGAGATCACCCTCCCAAAGAGCAATCTCCTTGAGAGGATCCTTGATGAGAGCACCTTATGCTGTGCACAGGAGAGCGTTCTCTCTAAGGGTATCCTCTTTAAGAGAGTTCTCTCTAAGGGTATCCTCATTGAGAGTGCCCTGACTCAGTGGATAGTCTCTATGAGAGGGCTATTCTTGAGAATGCCATCTTTGAGACAAAATTTATAAGGGTGACATATATAGGGGAAGGTAGGCCGACTTCCCCAAGATGCACTTCTAGGAGAAGCTGAGTGCATCTTAGGCCATCATAGATGTACTTTTGGGTGATGCTAATTGCATTCTTGGCCATAATAGATGCACTTTTAGGTGATGTTAAGAAAGTCCTAAGCTATCATGGATGCATGTTCAAGTGTGATTATGAGTGTGTCTGTGGCCTCCATAGGTATGCTTTTAGGTGAAGTTGAGTGCATACTTGTTTGAAGGCTTCAAATCATGTTTCATGCAAGCATTCTCTGTAGAGGCTTCTCATGTTACACAAGAGCATTTACTAAACACATTTTTTGTTGGATGTGCATTGTGTTTTATTGCTCTCCTTTGGAAGGCTTTTGGTTGCATTGGTGAGATGTTTTTATGTATTTGCATTGCCTTATGGTGGCTCAACTTGGAGGCTCTTATCTTAACATAGTCAATCACCCCCTATTGGTTGTGCATCATTTCACTATTACGCTACTCAAAAAAAGCTTTAGGTAGCATTTTCAATTTCTTTTTATGGATGTGAATCTTGTCATAGTTGCATCATTTTATTGGAATTATCTCATGTATGTGTGCAATCTTCATGGAGGTGCATCACATTACTTATGCAAGCATTCTTCTTCCTGAAGATATTATTTGTAGTATACGTGAGTGTTCTCTTTTTGGAGACACCATGAATAGCATACCCTAGAGATCTCTCCTTGGAGGTGTCATTATTGTTGATGTGAGAGAAATTTCCTTGAAGGCTCCCATTCTATGAATGTGAAAGCACTTTTTTTGAAAGTGCCCATCATTGTGAATGTGAGAGCACTATTCTTGAAGTTTCCTAGTGTTGTGGATGCAAGAGCATTGTTCTTGGAGGCATCTTAGTCAACCAATGCAATAGTGTTTTCCTTGAAGGTGCCTAGGCTTCATCATTGTGAGATCATTCTTCTTCAAAGTGCCTTTTTAAGCCCATGTGAGAGCATTGTTGTTGAATAAAGTTGGCATTGAGGGTGTGAGAGTGCTCTCCTAGGAAGTGTCTTGCTTCTTAGACTTGAGAGCATTCTCCTTGGAGATGCCATGAATAGCATATCCTAGAGATCTCTCCTTGGAGGTATCGCAATTGATGATGTGAGAGAAATTTCCTTCAAGGCTCCCATCATATAGATCTGAAAGCACTTTTTTTGAAAGTGCCCAGCATTGTGAATGTGAGAGCACTCTTCTTGGAGTTGCCTAGTGTTGTGGATGGTAGAGAATTATTCTTAGAGGCATCTCAATCTACCAATGTGATGGTGTTTTTCTTGAAGGTGCCTAGGCTTCATCATTGCAAGATAGTTCCTCTTTGATATGCCTTTTTTTACCAATGTGAGAATGCTATTGTTGAAGGTGGCTAGCATTGAGGACATGAGAGCACTCTCCTAGGAAGTGCCTTGCTCCTTGGACTTGAGAGCATACTCCTGGGAGGCACTTCACTACATGGATGAAAAAGGCATTCTTCTATGAAGTGGCTCCCTTCGTGGATGTGAGAGTAACTTTTTGGAAGTTGTATCAAGCTGTGTAAGGGAGATCTATCTCATATGAGACTCTTTGCACTAAGGAAGAGAGATTGCTTTTCTCAAAAATAGTTTGTTCCTTTGGTTAGAAGAAGGCTCTCCTTGGGGTTGCCCTAAGCTTGGTAGGCAAGAGTGCTCTTCATTGAGGTGCCTTGGGTAGCCCACATGCAAAGGCTATTCTTTAAGGCCTCTCACATTACACATGTGAGAGTACTCTCTTTGGAGGTGTTTCATGTTGGATACATAAGAGTTCTCTCCTTGCATTTATCCTTTGCAACCAAGTTTATAAGGGTGTAGGATAGTATGGTAGAACCTAGTCAAATCAACATATATAGGGGAAGGTAGGTTGACTCCCCTAGGACATACTTTCAGGTGAAGTTGAGTGCATCTTAGGCCATCATAGATGCACTCTTGGATGATGCTGAGTGTATTTTTGGCCTTAACATATGCACTTTTAGGTGATGTTGAGTGCATCCTAGGCTATTATGGACGTACTATCAAATGCATTCTTGGACCAATTATATACTAGATGGGGGGATGGTGGGGGATAGAAATGATTATTTCTAATAGGGATATAACATTATGTGGGTCCTCCCTAGGGATGTCTCTCCCTGTGCATGAAATCATGGCCTCATTGTTAACATTTGTGACTCACAAGCCTTGTTGTGAGAAGGATGCCTTAGTGGATGGCGTGTCCAAATTCTTCAATGTTTATGATTGAGAGAAAAGGCTCATAGAGTTGTGGACATGTTTAACGGGGTTAGTTGCATTTCTTGGAGGGATTTCATGCTTCACAGTGGAATATTTATTATGTTGTATACCTTCTTACCATATCTTATGATTGGGCCAGATTCAATCATGTCATCCTACAATCTTTTATAAATTAGTTTTCAAGGGACATCATTGATGTATGCATGGATAGTTGTTAGATGGTATGTTTGGGTTTGTCTTGGTTATAATCTATGGGGGGAAGGTGGGGGGAGAGCAGTGATGACTATTCGTAGGGAGAGAGTGATATGTGGGTTTCCCCTACCAGGGATGTCTCATCCTACCCACAATATCACAATCTCTTTGTTCATGTTTGTGAATCATGAGGCTTGTTACAAGAAGGACATCCCTAGGGCAGGGGGTGTCCATGTTGTTTGATGTTTATGGTTGCAATAAAAGACTTGTAGAGTTGCAGACACGTTCCATGAGGTTGGTTGCCTAGGAAAGCCTAGATTCAAAGAAGCATGTATGGTTAGCTTGCAGTGTGATTATCTTAAATGTTTTTGTACATGTCTTAGGAGTTCATTTGTGAGATGGATGCATCAAGTGGATAGGGCATCAATACTGATGGCCTACAACATTAAAAATGTTTCTCTAAAAATAATAGTGGTTAGGCATGTGAAAATGACTACGTTAATATCGTGTGGTTGAGGTAGCAGAGCATCTTGACACCCCCACAGGGTAGTGTCAGGTGCAAGCTTTCTTTGTCTGATCATATATTCAACTACCCAATAGCACATAGGTGGTAAATGCAAGTTCACATGCACGAGATGGGGAACAAAGAGGATATAGGTTCTTGTGTCCTTCATGCATGTGTAGGTGCCTTGCTCTACGGTGCTAGGGAGTGTGTTATTCCTTAGGATGAGTCAACCAGGAAACTAGATGAATAGAATGTGAAAGGTTTTCATAGAGTACATTAATTGGAAATGTGAGTGCATCAATGTAGATGTTAATTTGGGATCCTCAAGTCATGGTCTTGTGCTAACCCTTAAGGATTGTGGATGTAGGTATTCAGGTTGTTGTTTTGTGATCATATCATCTCAAAATTTACCTTTTATGGATTCAAAGATTTACACTAGACCTTCCCTTAGAGTAACTTCTCCAATTTGAATGTTTGCTCATCCTTGGCCATAAACTTTCCAAGGGTTATGAGTAGTTAGATAAATGGTAGAGGCTCATGCCTTTTAAATCCATTTTTTGGCTATGTGACACTCTATTTTTGGGTTTCATAGAGGACCTTGTGGGTGTGTGGTTTTTGCATGATGAATGCTAATATCTAGAAGCCTAATTCCTAGGAGGCATGTCTACTTATCTTGTGGTGTGACTATGCTAAATGTTCTGGTTTTCAGGAATATTTGTGATAGCCTAGGGTGTGATGGTCCTTAGGGTTTATGTTCATGAATCTTGAGCTAATTTCAGAGACAAATTCCCTCCTTGGTTTATACATATGATTGATAAAGAAAGGCTTGTGAAGGTGTGGATGTGTTCTATGGTGTCCATGATTAAAGAGTGTCTAGTGAGTGCATCTATTTTTTAGGGTGAGTCAACAAAGAAATCAAATTAATAAAATGTGAAGCATGCTCACAAAGTATGTTAATTGGAAACATGAGTACCTAAATGCAAATTTTTATCTAGGAATCTCAAACCATGGTCTAGCATTAACCCTTGAGGTTGGAGTTAGAAATTCAAGCCACCAAGGATTGTGGTGCAAGTACCAACTTAGATCGATGATGCCGCATGGATTGTGTTCAATCCCCAAAGTAAGGAGGAGAAGATGAAGGCACTACTAGATTCCTTCCATCTTCCACTAGAAGTAGCAACTACAATAGGATAGTCATAGCAACCATTACAACCTCAACCACCACTGCCACAAGCACTAGAGGCTAGAGAAGGGTTTTTAGCATCCCAAGAGCCTCCACCTCTTGGCACTGTTTAATCATCTCTTCATCTTCAACCATTAAAATATTTCCAACTATCTAGTTTTGAAAAGGATGTTCAATTTTATAATCATTGTAAATCCATATAATCAGGCACTTCGAGTAGTTAGTGAGTTAATCAGTTTGTGGTTCTATGCCTTCCCAATTTTGTAAGAAACTCAATCCTACTTTTGTTCACTCGAGGATGAGTTTTCACTTAATTGTGGGGGTATGATGAACTACATCGATTTGTGCATCTATTTCATTTATGACATTGTAGAGTTAATAGCTTAGTGAAGTTCTTACAGTTTCTTTCCATGAAAGTTAGAATATTTTCTAAGTGCCCACAGTAAGAGTCAAGGATTTTATAGATCCTTATTTGATCACCAATGTACCTAGACATATTGATGTGATAACAATAAAAACAAGATTCTTGAAATACCTTGTAGCACTTGGAAATAACTTAATGTTTACTTTTATGCACTTTACTATTCATGCACTTTTACTTCATGGTCTTAGTTAAATAATTAATTAATGGGTTTAATTAATAAATGTAGGTACGACTACCTTGAGCATAACGTTAATGCTTAGTAATCCCATCAATGTTATCACTTGGTAACCCAGTAGCATTATAACAAGTACAAGATGTGTATGGAAGTTAGGACCAAATTCTTATGTTAGGAAATAGAATAAGGCACTAGATAGTTACTTAGATTAGTTTCCAATTGATTACCTTATTTCACACTTAGGATAATTAGATAAAAAATATAAAACTAATGCAAATCATGTGTCTTGGCTTCACTTAACCATATGTGTGCACTTACACAAGTGTAGCCAAGAATATAACGATCATGTCTATAGATCACTATCTTTGCTATCGACATTTGGAAAACTAAAGTCCATGAAATTTGACTAGATCACTAGTGAATGCTTGTGATTTGTATGGTTAGGTGTAGGGACTACTTATCCCTAATCATACTTGAAGAAAAATTACTCAGACTGATGAAAAACAAGTTGGAACAGCTTCATCAATCAATATTCCATGCCTTCTATAATATGCAAAAAAATCACAAGTGTATGCACAACCATTTGAGGAGCATCTCTACATGAAACATCCTAACAAAATAGGCCTTCTTAAGCCAAAACAACATGAGATAGTAGTACACAAAATTTGAACTAATAAATCGAGAAAAACATAGAAAGAGAGAGAAAAAAACAACAAATAATGGCCAAGGTCAAAAAGACCCCTGCAAAAAGTAAGTTCACCTATTTAAATGCAGAAAAATTGAGCTATTATTAAATAAAAATACAAAAGAAAAGCATATAGATTCACCATGTTTTGGTTTCATCAAAAGCAATGATGTAGTTGCAAATGAGATTGTTTTGTTAAGTAGCATTGGATTCTTTCTTTGTTTTTATATTTTTGAACTAGTCAAAACTTAAGAAGACGAAGGCTCTAAAAATTCCATCCTGAATTCAGAAAATTTTCTATAAAAATAAGAAATTAGATAGAGGACAAAGATCTTTTGGAGGTATTGTCATTTTGATTCGAAATAATTTAGCACAACATATATAGTTATAAAGGATAGATGAATATAGACAATTGATTTCATGCAAAGTAAAGCACAAGTATGATCATCCTTTTGGTTGTATACTATTTTGCTTCCAAAAATGCCACATTGGACAACAATGAAGGGATATCTAGAAAGCACCCATTTTACTATTTAGGAGAAAATATAGCACAATGTTCTAGTTAAGATGCAGTTCTTATTGGTGGAGATTTTAATGCCAAAATAGGATCACAGTAAAAAAAAATCACATAGTAGCAATGCAAAACTAGTGGCATTAGTAGTACTAGTAGCAATCCTAGACTAGATACTTTATTGAAACTATTGCTAATGAAATAGAACAATAGTTAATGAAATGGGAAAAAACTCTAGATTTGTTAAATTGTAATATCTAGAATGTGTTTCATAGGACTGCAACATTTATTTTTATAAATACACCAAGGTAACTCCTACATTCACTTCTTATTGTCTACTAAAAATATTTACCAAATAAAGAGTTTTAATATAGGAGAGGACTTATTTAAACCAAACCATCACCACTTATAATTTGAAATTAAAAGTTATCATTTCATTCACTACTAAGAAGACTTTTTTTTTTTGGTTTTCTGTGTTGTTTGCTTGCAGAGAAGATCCATCCTTGCAGAAAGAGATAAATATAAGGACATTGAATTGAGAAAGATAGGATAAAACTTTGATGCATGTACTTTCACAAGTAATTAAGTAGGTCACCATAACACAAAAATCTAGGTGTCATAAGCTTGTATAATCAATACTACAAGCAAGCTTGTTGGGATATTAAAATGGTGAATCAAAGTGAAGAAAGCATTTGATTAACAAATTCAAGTGCCAAATGAAAAATAAGAAAAGATGTTTTATTCAAAAAGAAGTGACTTTTGCATAAATGATTAATAAAAAGCCTAGATCACCCATAGGCTTAATGCTCATCCCACTAAGATGAAGTCTTAGAAGAGTTGATGGATGAATGAAAGCCTAACCTCTTTCATGTGACTGCACCTAGGCTTGATATAAAACCCTCCCAACACACAATTTCTCTTTCTCTAAAATTTTCATTGATGAGTCGCAAAAGTTACCTATGAATTAACTTAAATTTACTACTTCTAAAAAATATGTTTATAGTTTATAAGGTTTTTTGCTAGTTTTTTTATGTAATGATTACTTGACCCCTTCTTTTGCACCAATTTTTTTAAAAAACTACAAAGAAAGAGACTTCAGTGATAATGAAGCTTAAAAAAGCTAGTTAAAATTTGTAAGTCTTGTAATTTTGAATACTTCCAAGCTCTCCTTATTTAATTGTATGAGAATAGCTTTTGGCTATGATGTGATGAAATTTTTTATATTATCTAATTAATAAAATCTGTGGTTGGATCCATATTTAATATTCCATCCCAAAAATATAAAATAAACTAAACTAAAATAAATACCTCCAAAATATGTTTGGACTTTGGAATAGTGAATAATGCTTTAACCCTCACACAAAGAACATAAAATGTTTGGCCTTATATCCCAATTCTTATGTTCTACAATTACTTTTTTAAATCATGAATCTATTTTGACTAGAACATATTTAGATAGAAGTTCTCCTAATCAAAAATACAATGGAACACTTCCTAATTGAAATAAATTCTCAAGCTACCAAACTATGCCTTGATGTAGGTAGAACAAGCTTCATTTGGTCTCAAATTTGTAGCATTTAAACTCGTTTCAGTATTTTACTAGTTAACATGTTGAAATGGTAAAGCAGAGTTCATCTCAACCCTGATGGTTATCCAGATTTCCTTTTGGCAAAAGCCTACAAATGCAGAGCAATAGTATACGATGTAAGCCTAAATCCTAAACCCTAATATTGGTAGCTTGTTGATGAGAAATTTACAATTTTCTTTTGAATAAATCTAATATGTGATATTTTAATAATACATGAAGCTAGTAATACCATTGATGTCTCATTTAGTATTGCAGAGGCTGCAAGATGCATATAAAGTTAACTCCATAGAAAGAAGTGTGTGGCATAACTTATAAAACATAAAATCTACCACATTCAGCTCTACGAATGACATGTTTTCACTACTAAATGTTGCACTGTGAAATCAAAATCAAAAACAACAATTACTTTTGCATAGTTTCTTTGTTTAAGCCTTACATGAAGGACTGTCCAATTACTCGCTACTATCAATATTGTGCAGAACCTATGGTTTTTCATGTTCGTGATTGTTTGCTGTGCTTGTAATTCTATATGGTTATTGAAATATGACATCATGATAAAAAATAGAACTTGAATGGTAAGGGGTGTTAAACTTAAAATAATTTCATTTGTGAATTCTAATTCAAAAAGGAAAGGTTTAATGATTTTTTGGATGTTTTTTAAGTAAAATCTTCTTATTAGATAGGAAATAATTTGATTGCACCTACAATACCAAAATATATAGCTAATAAGATAGGAATATAATAATGCTTAAAATGTAGAGGTTATTAGAACTCAAAATAATTGAAACATAGGTATACCCTAAAATATATGGTCCACATACATAGAATTTTATAACTCAATATTGTCCATCAAAATCGAACCCATGACTTAAAGTTTCCAAATCAAGGGTTTTACATAACAATACTTGAAGTTTGGGATAGTTGAACCCAAAATAAATGAAACATAGGTACACCAGAAACTATATAGTCAAATAATAATACTTAAAGTATGGGGTGTTGGAACCAAAAATAAGTGAAACATAGGTACACCACAAAATAAAAAGTTCAATATAAACTTTATACAAGTCAACATGATCCACTAGATTCAAACCTATAACCTAGAGCTTTTAAATCAAGTGCCTTGCCACTAGGCTAACACCTATTATCAATCTCTTATCTAACAAGATAATAGGTGAGTGGTTTGGATAGTCTAGTATATAATAGTAAATAGCTGAACAATGCTAGTTTTATTATGGTTAAAGAATTACTATCTATTGGAAATAATTTTGTAAAGCTATTGAGGTATGTGTAATTTGTTGGTTAAGGAATCTAACTTGCATTGTACTAGTTATAGATTTATTATAGGTTATCATCTATGTTTACAACCTTTGCATCTAAATGAATTTCAAAATAAGGCCTATTTCACTAACTATGGCTATAGGAAATTCCTTGGTGGTTGGGAAAGGATACAAGTAAAAATTGTCAGAACCAAAATAAGTTGACTATCTAAATTTTCTCTAGCAAATTTGATGTGTTTTCAATGAAGGTGGAGCAAGATGAAAGAGAGAAGAAATATCACAACCCAAAAGAACTAAAGCCTAAGATATATAACCAACATATGATTTTAGAAAAATTATAGAAGGATATAAAGATGTCACAAATATAACTTGAACTGGAAACCTCTTGCCTTACAAGATAATGAGTTAAGCACTTGGGTGTCAAACCCCAAAAAATATATATATAATAAAAATTTAGAAGAAAAAAGCAAAGGAGTACTATGAAGAGAAAAACCACCAAATATACAAAAGAAGAAGCCTAATATTTTTGGGGATGTATTTTCAAGTTTTCATCCTTACCACCAATTCTAAAAAACCTCCCCTGTGAGGTAGGAAATTATACATTCCATGCAAAGATTAACATTAGGTGAAGGGGAAGGAGGCCCCCACCTTGTCAATAGAATCAACATTCTCAAAAGATATTATCTCCATATCTTAACCAATAATTGCAAACAAATTATTAGTAGTTAAAATATATTGAACATGTTATCCATTTTGAAGATTTGGCATGCAATCACCAATAAATAGAATTTTTCAATGTTTTTTTATTATTTTATGAGATTGTAGGAACCAATAGTTATTTCTCCTTACTCATTAAAGAATTCTTTGCAATTGATTTAACTAGAACCTTTCTCAAAGTTACATTTTGTTGAACAACTATAAAAGAAAAGGGTGGGTCAATTGTTGAAGCATCAATAAAAGAAATTGTTAGAAAATATATATCATCTATAGAAAAACCCTCGGTAGCATCTACAAAATTTGTAAATGAGACTTTAGTAGTGTTTATAGTAGCTTGGTGTTGACATACTTGCATAGCCTTTTTTCACAACATAAAATGACACAAATCAAATATATGACCTTCTAGATGACAATAGTAACATGATTTTGAAAGATTGTAATAAAAAACCTTATATACATAATCAACTTTGTTAGCATGCAAAATAATTTCTTACATTAGAAAATTAAGATCCACCTCAATCGTATATCAAATTTTACAAAAAACCCACTAGTTGTAGCTAGGATTTTAAAATGCTTGATTGGCTCAATTTGAGAAATAATATCCCTTTTAACCTTTTTCAAAAATCAATGGAAGATTTGATAATTCAACAAAATAAGGAATCATCTAAAATTTAGGAGATGATAAATTAAAAGAGAAAGTAAACTTTCAAATAATTAATAGAGCATGATGATGATTGAAAACATCAATATCAAGGACTTTAAAAACCATTGCTGAATCAACAAATTCTACCAATAGTAAGAAGTTTGACAGATAACATGCATAGATAGCATCAAATCCTTGATCTTTTCAAACCATATTTAAATGACTTAAAAAACTTGAGAAACAAGATAATTAAACCTAGAATTTGCATGAAGACATGCCTTTTATACATTTCCTACGTAATATAGTCATATATATCATCAGGCAACTTGTAGAATGACAAAGAAGCAATGTATTTTCTTGAATAATCACCTACTAAATATAGTAATAGATTCATTAGAGAAATATTAGATCTAATAAAAAATTAGATTTACTTGAGTTAACCACTTGAAATAGCTATTGTTGGCTACATTTACATTACTTTCAACATTTGTGCTTGAACTTAAAATAGTAAAAAGATTTGATATAATTATAGAAAATTGTTCGGTGTTGAATCCAAAAAATTGAATAATAATATTTTAAAAATCCAGAGTACATAAAATCAATAGAAAGAGAGTCCAAAGAAAAAACCTAATAACAATGAGGTGTTAGCCTAGCAAGAGTCTTGACCTAGTACCCCTAGGTCATATATTTGATTCTACTAGATAGCACTAAGTTATAAACTTTTATAAATCTTGGGGTATACATATGTTTTAATTATTTTGGGTTCAAACATCCTCCCTAAAGAAAAAGTCTAATAGTTTTGGGAATGTCTTTTTAGATTTTCATCTTTACAACAAATTTAAAAAAATATCTCTTTTAACATAGGAAAAGGATTAGGCATTGTCTTTGTTTAAAAGCACCTTCATAGGTTTTCACTTCTTAGCAAGGGGTTTTTATATAAAGAGAAAGAGAAAACTCTCTTTAAACATAAAATAACATATCAATAAAAAATAATGAATAAATAGATATAGAAGTTGAAAGCTTCCCATCATTAAATCTCTAAAATAAAATAAATTAATACATTAGAAAATAAAGTAATTGTTTAGCTTTCACTTGGAGCCTCTTTGCTTGAAGTTATAACTAAAAAGTGACATTTTTAAGAATCTAATATTTAACTCTTGAAGAGAGATCTTAATTATGCTCTTACTACTCTAAAATTACTACACAATAAAGCTTCCAAATAACATAGAGAATAAGTGATTGAAGATATTTCTAAATGCAAATAAATAAAGTAGACAAAGTAGGTTAATCACCAAAAATGATTTCATTAATACTTAGTTAAATTTGTTACAAATTTTGAATGTCCATTTCCAAAATGATGAGTTGCAGATGGTTCTATCGATGAGGCCACGTCAACTAGGTCCCATCCACACATCATTTCATGCATCGATTAGGCCGCATCGATGTAGGATCTATTCTTGCCTATAAATACATGCTCACTAGCTGTGTTTAAGGAAATAGATTGATAGCAATAATAGAGCTCTTGTAATTTTTTCATTCAAAAGTTAGAATATTTTCCTGAGTGCTTGCAACAGGAGTCATTAAGTATACAAATCTTTATTTAAGCATTATTGTACCTAAGCACGATAGTGTGTACAATAATAAGGATGAGCTTCTTGATAAACCTTGTAGCATTCTAGATAATTTAGCTATTTTATTCATGCATTTAATATTTTTAGTTATTTATTTAATGTTTTTCATTAATTAAGCTAATTAAGTGAGCTAAGCTAGATAGATTCAATACATAAGTATGACCACTTCGAGCATAACACGTATTCACTTGGTAATCCCAGTAGCATTATTGCTTGGTATGCCCAATAACATAACACTTGGTAACCCAGTAGTGGATATGTGGGTTTAGGATGTGTGTGGAAAGTGGAACTAGATGCTTATGCTAGGATTAGTTAGAAATTGGTTAGTTAGTTAAATCAAAGTAATCATTAAATTATTTTTCTCTCTCTTCAAGCTCTAAAGAACATAAAACATAAAATGATAAAAATCATATGCCTTAATTACACTTAACCATACCTTTGCACTTCACAAGTGTAATTGGGAAGACAACGAATGACCTTCAAGGCAAGTTTCACTTCCTAGAAGACTAATGTATTGAAAATTATAGATTCCATGAAATTTGATTAGATCTCACATGAGCACTCTATGATTCGTATGGTTGGACATAGGGGTACCCTTCACTACTCATCACAAAATAATAACATATTTTGCATCATCATTACTTCATTATTTAATATAAACCTACTCATCAGCATTAAGTGTTAGAACCCAAAACCTTTGTTTAACAATATTTACCCTCAAGATATATAGTCAAACTAGAATTTTATAACATAGTACTACCCACTAGAATCAAAATAATAACTTGAAGTTACCAAATCAATAATATTACCACTACGCTAATACCTCATTATTCATACCAATGTTAGATTTAACCTTTGAGTTAACATCATTCTTATTAGATAAGGACATGCATGTCTTATAAGCTATCTAATGAATTTCGTTTTGCATAAGCTTCGATATCAAGGTGGTCACAATATTAGGTACATGATATCAGGTATGCAATATCATAGCCCAAGATGTGATATTGGGCATGCGATATTGCAGGGTACTCCTGGGCCTATAAATACAGCCCTTGGGCACACTATTCATGAGTAGTTTTTAAAGTCAAGTAGTGAAATTATTGTAGTTTATTCATTCAAGAGTTAGAATATTTTCCAAGTGCCCACAGTAGGAACTCTAAGTGTAATTGGATCTTTATTCAAGCATTGATGTACTTGAACACACTATTATGTTGGCAATAAAGATGAGCTCTTTCATTCATCCTTGTAGCACTTGAGACTTTCTTTCTTTATGCATTTATATATTGTGATTTCATGCAATTTACATTAATTTTATTCATTTAGAAATTAATTAAAATACACAAGCATGACCCCTTCAATCATATGTGTGACACTTTTTAGCTTAGAAATAGTTAGCATTTGATAGCCTAGTAGTGTTTACATGAAGTTTAGGATGTGTCTGAGAAGTGGGGATGGTTACTTGTGTTAGGCTAGATTAGACAATAGTTCACTTAGCATTTAATTACTCTCACTTTCATTATTATTTTAGGTGATCAAATTGATAAAATGTAAAATGATAAAAATCTTATGCCTCAGTCACATTTAACCATACACTTACATTTCACAAGTGAAACTAGGAAGACAACGAATGGACAACATAAACTCATCATTTAGCTCTAGTGTACTTGGTAATTAAAGTTTTTGGAATTCGACCAGATCACATGTGAATGCTTGTGATTCATATGCTTACATGTAGGGGTACCTCACTACTCATCATTGGCACCATTTCCAGGGACTTTAGTTCTATGTGCACTATCAAAAATTAGTAAAACTTAGTAACCTCATTGTTCAAGTCCTAAAGGAAAAATCTTACAAAAATAAAATTATTATTACAACTGAATTAAATATTAACTACACATTGCATATAGATTTATTAATATAAAATATCTTCTTTTCACAGGAGTCTATCTCTGCCTAGGGCAGGCCAAGTACCTCAGCAATACCAGGTGGTGTATGCTCATCCCAATGAGTATATACCAAACTTCACCTTCATTTTACATCAAGATGAAATGTTGTAATGGTGTGACATGGAAGGTAACATTGTGTTGCCACTGAATCAGTCTGTTCTAGCTATGCTATAGCTAATGCTTGCACAACATGGACTTCAACATCTTCATGGGGAGTATGAGATGTGAGATCCCAATTCAAGGGATTACCATGCCACTAATGCACAAAGGTTAAGGGATTTTCAGCTATAGCAACAACATGAGCTTTTGAAGGGCAAGGAATCAAACACTTTTCCACCTCCACTTGGCCCATTAGATGGAGGAAAATATGTCTTTGGGGGCTTTTCCTTTAGTGACACTCCTTTCTTTGACTTTGTTCAAGGGGCCCTTAACTAGAACATGCAATCCACAATTCATAATCCTAGTTTTGGTTGAAATGGATCTAATAACAGAAATGAATCTGGAGGAGCCAGTCATGACAAGGGGGTAAGTGGAAGTCATGATTGTGATCATGGTCATGATCATTGAAGAGAAGGTGGTAGGAATCAGCATAATACAAGTCCTCTTTCCTCTTTCCCTTCATCTTCTTCTTCTTCTTCATCATCTAGCTAAGATCATGGACATAGAGGGCATGACTGTAATGGAGGTAACCAACGGGATTGGAACAACAGAAGGAATCATCAAGACAATTGTGATTAGATGCGTGGGTGATCCAGATAAACCCACCATCATGAAAGAAGGGTTAGTAGAGAACATCATAGGAACCATCACTATGGCCTTGATGAACCTCTACTTTCCACTCAAAGCATGCTAAACATTGTAGAGGCTATGAAGATTCCAATAAGGCATGTAAAAGATAGCAGAATAAAGAGGCTGGACATGAACAAAATTCCTCTGTTTAACGAAGGCTATGATGCTAATTTGCAAAATCATCTCCAAGCCTTCCAGGATGCATGTGCCTTGTAGAATATTGAGAAAAATTGGTAGAAGTTGAAATTATTCCTAAGGACACTCATTAAGGAAGTAGAAAACTAGTACCAGTTCTTGAAGCCAAAATCAATCAAGTGATGGAGTATGATGTTAGAATTGTTTAATGACAAATATCAAATGTACTACCAAGTGTCCAATCTAAGAAGAAAGATCCAAGGGTGGAAATAAAAAAACCATGAGCCCTTGGATGCTGGTATTGGCCAATACTACTCTTTGTTGCATAAGTGTCCTGGCCATGGATACTCTCAGTTGGATCAACTCTGCCATATTATAGATGAGTTGTGATCTAAAACAAGGAAAACCCTTGGTGTCTATACTTAAGGGAGACTAATAGAGTTAAGTGTCCATCGGATCCAAAATTTAATTGAGTAGGTAGCCATGAAGGAGGGAGAGTTGAGAAAGTGAGAAAGTATAGAGGAATACAATAGAGAACCTTCTATTCACAAAATGAGGGTTCGATTTTGTGATAGTGAGGATGAGTTAACTAGAGATGAGGTGGTTAATTAGAAAACCTTACCACTTCAAAAATTGTAGTATGAAATTATGGCTAAGGTTGATCAATTATGGGACTCCATCGATAAGAAGTTTCAAGCTATTTTAAAAATTGTTAAAGAGTCCAAAGAATAAAGTGGTGAGCTTGAGTGCTAGAGATGTAAAGAAGCTGAATGTGCCATATCCAAAGGTAAGGGTAAGATGGCTATGATAGAGATGGTTGTGGACAATAAATCAAATGATTATGGTGGGTGTGACATTTGCCAATATGAACATCCCAAGGGATTCTATCCAATTGTATCACACTTGTAAGAATTTGGGGTGTATGCCTTACATTCATGACTTGCACAAAGGAAAACACCCAAAAGATTTCCTTATCCATAAGGCAACTCTCAATAGTTCCACCAACCATAATAGTATTATGCAAGTGGAACTCTATCACAACCTTATGAATTGTACTAGCAGTGATAAAAACTGCAATCATGGGCATTGGCACCTCCAAGATAGTAGTACCCCTACCAGCAACCAGATCCTTATTCTTATTATGTTCAGTAACCTTCATCTCAATAAGACTCCTCTAGCCATGTTGCTACTTACCAACCTGACCACTATCCTCCTAAAGTGTACCAATTGCCATATGCAAGGAGGGACACCACCTACTATCCTCATGTTCCTCCTATTCCTACACCTACTCCTCTACCTCCTACATAGCTACCACCTACTCTATCCATGCAGGGTGAATTTCTTGACCAACCATAGCAAAGAAACACTATGAGGATGGTTAATCTACAATTGGTTAACTAACCAAGTGGGTTGGAATCATGAACAAAGAAAATATCCTTCTTCCAAACTCGTAGTCCACTAAAACCCTTAGACACATCAATAGTTGGTAGTCCTACTCCTCCACCTTTCTCCCTCACCTTTATCTAAGTTCCCTTCAAACTAAAATCTCTCTGGAATCCATACTATAATGTCGACCCATATTTTATCTGATTAGATTTGAGCTAGTAACCTACCCAAGAAGTTAGCTGATCCCAGGAGTCCCTTAGCATATTTGCAAATTACTGGGAATGAGCCTTGTATAGCTCTTCTTAACTCTGGTTCCAGTTTTAACCTGATCTCACATGAGATGTACACTACATAGAACTTTCCTTCCTTAAAGAAGAGCAACATCAGGAGAGCTAGTAGACTAGCCCATCACTATTCCATTAGGATTGGTAGAAGAAATCATGACCACCATTTGTAGATGGTCATATCCTACTAATTTTCTAGTAATTAAGGTGGAGAATTGTAATGGGGACTTTTCAATTATTATGGGAAGGGCATGGTTAAGCACTGTTGATGCTAAAATGGGCATTAGATATCTTTCCTTAGAGATATCCAAGAAAAATAAATTTGGTAAGATCAAGAAAAAGAGGGCTCCATGTATTACGTACAATGATTTAAGGTGCCATTGTATGTAGAAGCTATGGTTAGTGAAGCAAACCTCTATCTCTATATGCAAGCAGTGTGCACTGAAAATTGAAATTCAAAGATGTTTGTACATGGTATCAACAAAACAAGAAGGCACCCAATGGCTAATAGCTTATTCTAGTAGTAGTACATTATGCATGGAACCTACTGAGGGCCTAACTTGTGATTATGTTGCAAGTATGGATGAACTCAAGCAAGTTCATCACTAGCTCTCCAATGGAGTAAATGATGATATCAATTGGGGAGAGTTGGAGATTCTTGATAATTTCAAATAAGAACCCCTTGAATTAAAGACATTACCGACCAAAATGGAGTATGTGTTCTAAAAAAATGAAAGGTCGATCATTATTAATGTCAAACCTGTTATAGGACAAAAGGAGATGTTGATGAATGTTGTGGAAAATTGGTCAGCAGCCTTTGCCTAGTCATATTCTAAGCTTATAGGAACATATCCAAGAATATGCTAGGACAAGATATACACTAACCATACTATTAAGCCAAAATGATAGTTGCAGAAACAATTGAATCCCAAATTAAGTCAAATTGTCAAATAGGAGATCGAGCAACTCCTCAAGGATAGATTCATCTACCCTATTGCAAATAGTGAGTGGCTTAGCCCACTCATGATCATGTACAAGAAAGGAGGAAAATGGTTAGTTTGCATCAACTTTTGGCTACTCAATATGGCAACTTTCAAAGATCATTTTTCATTGCCTTTTTTTGACCAAGTGCTTGACACCATTTCTAGGCATAGCTATTACAACTTTTTGGATGGTCATAGTGGCTATAACCAAATTCAAATCACACCAAAGGATTAGGAAAAGATGGCTTTCATAAGTCCTTGAGGAACTTTAGATGTCATTTAGTCTATGTAATGCCCTACCTACATTTCAATGATTAGTTCTTAGCATTTTTCAACAACAAATTGGTAGTGAGATAGAAATCTTTGTGGATGACTTTTCTACCTATGGAGCTACATTCAAGAAATCCCTAGACCATCTTGAGCAAGTGTTGAGGATATGTGTTAAGAAAAACCTCTGGCTCAATTAGCAAAAGAGCCATCTTATGATCTAGAAAGACATTATCTTGGGGCATCATATTTCAAAAGCAAAAATCGAGGTAGACCTTGAAAAGGTAAGGGTCATCCAAGGAATAACTCGTCAACTAGAAATAGTTAAAGAAGTGCGATCATTCTTTGGTCATGCTGGCTACTACTGATAATTCATTGAGAACTTTTCCTAAATTGCCAAACCATTGGTTTAATTAATAAAGAAAGATACACCATTTTTTTGGACCCCTGCATGTGAAATAGTGTTTCAACAACTAAAGTAGAAGCTTGTTGAGACCCCAATTCTACAAGCACCTGATTGATCCAGGCCATTTCATGTGATGATTGATGCATCAAATTATGCTTTAAGGGTAGTGCCTATGTAGATGGATGATCAAAAATGTCCATATTACATTCACTGCATAAGTTGAAGTATCACAGGTGCATAGCTAAACTACACCACTACGGAAAAAGAGTTGATGGTAGTGGTGTTTACCTTAGAAAAATTCAAGCACTATGTGCTTGGTTATAAAGTGTTTGTGCATATAGATCATAGCACCATCTAGTTTTTCATGAAAAATCCAACAGTGAGCCCCCATGTCATATGGTGGCTCATGATTTTACAAGAGTTCAATCTCACAATGGTAGATTGAAAGGATGTAGAAAATGTGGTTGTGAACCACTTATCACGACTAAGATGCGATGAAAAGAAGAAATAGAGCCCCTTATTTGATCAATTTTCTAATGAATCTCTCTTTGCAGGGGCTATTAATGCACAAATATTGAATGAACCAAGATGGTATGACACCATTCTCACTTATCTACTCAAGCAAGAACTACCACAAGGGCTAGACACCCATAAGAAATAACAGTTTCTTTACTAGGTTTAGAATTTCATGAAAATCAATGGGAATCTTTACAAAGTATGTCCTGATGGCCTGATACGTTGGTGTGTCTTTGACACAGATCAACTACACGTTCTCCAATATGCTCACAAAGGCCCTTGTTGGGGCCATTATACAAGGTGATGCACAACCATAAAAAGTCTCATGGTAGGATATTACTGGCCAACAATCTTTAGGGATGCACACCAATTCATCTGTGCTTGTGATTATTGTTAGAGAGATGGTGGAATTACACTTCTATGGAGAGGCCACAACAATGGATTTAAGCTCTTGAGCCATTCAATATTTGAGGCATTGACTTTATGGGTCCCATCATGCCTTTGTTAAATAAAAAGACATATATAATAGTCACGGTTGACTATTGCACTAAGTGGGCAAAAGTAGCAGTTGTCACCAACTATACATCCACTACTACTGCTTTGTGTATACAATAGAATATCATAAATAGTTTTGGTATGCCTTGTGCATTAATCTTTTACAATGAAACTCATTTCATAGGTGTGAATTTTCAAAAATTTATGCATCACTTGGGGGTTGAGTACAAACTCATAGCACCTTATCACCCTCAAGCCAATGGTCAAGTTGAAGTCACTAATTGAGAGATTATGAAAATTCTAACGTGCACTATTAGCAAGTATCGAAGGGACTAGGGAACCAAATTAAATGATGCCCTCTAGGCCTATTGCTTCACATGGAAGCTTCCCATAGGTTATTCTCCCTATGAGCTCATGTACAAAAAATTACCAACACTGCCCATCCAATCCAACTCCGTACACTCTATAGCCTATGACCTTGACATGGATCTAAGTCTAGAAAAAAAGAAAGATTAATGAACCTGAACTTGCTAGATGAAAATTAATTAATGGTCCTATCATCCAAAAAAATACATAATTCATTCAACAAGAAATTCCATGACCTCAAAATAAGGAAAATCAAGTTTCAACCAAGAGATAAGGTTCTCTACTAGAATCCTGCACATGTAGCTCAATGAACCAAATTTCAAAAATCATGGGAAGGACCTTACATTATCAAAGAGACTTTTCCATTTGGGGTCATGATTATATATAAACCTAATAGCCCACATAAGAAGCAATTAGTCAACATCCAACAACTAAAACCTTTCCATGAGCCCAAGCCAACCAACTTAACAGACACCTCGCTAGATGGACAACCATGCTCATCTTTTGGATCTCTTCCTTCTGACTTCATCATGGGGGAGATGGTCATCCATACTAACATTTTAAGAAGCTTCTTATTCTTTTGACTTCTTTTTTTTTTACACATTTTTGGTTTTACAACTTTTGTTTTCATATTCTTGTTTTACATCTTTTTATTTTTTAGGTTATTAATCTTTTCTAAGTTTTTTTTTTTACACTGATGAGCTATGATATTGCGTACGTGATATTGCATCCACTATATTGCATCCACCACATGATATCGCATCCACCACACAATATGACATATGCGATATCACGTCCTGCCTCATTTTTTATAAATAAGTGGTGGCACCCTTTGTTCTAGATGGTTAGACTTAGACCCTTAACCAAATCCTTGCAGTTTTACCATTCCAGAGTTAGAATAATTTTTGTATGCCCATAGTAGGAGTCATAGAGTGAACGGATCTTTATTCGAGCAAATTGTACTGAGCACACATTTTTGTATGGAAATAAAGATGAAATTTATGATAAACTTTGTAGTATATGGACTAAGCTAATTAGTAATTAATTATTGCTGAATGTTTAATGAATTCCTAGTTAACTAATCTCTCTCTTAACCTTTGAATCTCTTAGTTAAGTACACTTAGTACGACCGCTTCAAGCATGTGTGTAGCACTTGGTCATCTAGTAACGACTAGCATTTGGTAATCCTAACAGTGTTGCATTGGTTCAGGATGTGTACGACAAGTGGGAATGGATACTAGTGTTAGGAGTAATTAGAACTTAGTTAGCGAATAGTTAATGTGAGCTAGTCACTTAGTTCTCTTTACCTTCCCCTTATTAGCATAAGACATTTAAAAGATAAAAGTTATAAAAATCATATACCTCAAGCTTACTTAACCATATAACTGTGACAATACAAGTAATTTTTGGAAGACAACGATTGATTAACCCTGACTGTTCCAATAAGGCATGCAAGCACTTAGTCCTTGGAGTTCGATCAGATCGAGCATGAAATGCTCGTATTTGTATGGTTTGATGTAGGGGTACCTCGCCACTCATCATTGGCATCGTTGTCAGGGACTTAGTTGTTTCTACACTATGTAGAACATAGGAAATCATCCATATCATTGGAATGCTAGAACAAACCCTTAGGATTAATCAAAGGAAGATAAGACAGTGGTACATCGCACACCGAACAAGACAAAAATGTCTTCTTCTTTGCATAAGAGCACTTCACTGCCTAAGACTAACATAAGAGACAATCGGCTGCATAATACACGTAACCAAGATCTGCCAGTTCCTCAATAGTTTTATGTGGTATATACTCATCATGATGAGTATGTACCCGATTTCACCATTATTCTCCACCAAGATGAACAACTATGTTGGAGAGACTTGGAGGGTAATATAGTATTACCTCTAGATCGATTAGTCCCCAACATGTTCCTTCGTGCTCTCACACAAATAGGCATGCTGCTTTTATACGCAGAATACATTGTATGCAATCATGACACAAGGGACTATCATCCCACAAAAGCACAACGTCAAATGGACTTGCAACAAGAGAGTTACCACACATCCTTGAAAGGTAAATGACCCCATAACACTCCGTATGTCTTAAGAGAAATTAGGGGTGGTGAACCTACTTCAACAATTTTTCCACCAAATTATGTTCTCCCTCCTAACAATGGTTAGGAGATGGTGTATCAAAACCTCCACTCCATGGTTCACAACCCTGGTTCTGATACCCACGAACACGAAGTGTTCAACGAGGGAACATGAACACATGATAAGGGTGAATGTTCTAATCGTAATCATGAACAAGGTCGAGATCATCGAAGAGAAGGTAGAAAACACCATCATGGTGATGGTTCTCCTTCTTCTTCACCTTCATCATCACCTTCACCCTCTCCTTTAGTGTTTGAATGCAGTCATAGGAAAACCAATTGTGAGGATAAAGGGAAAAATAGTGAGAAACATCGATGAGATAGTCGAGAACAAGGACTAGGGCACTCTAAGGAATCAAGGCATAGAAGAAGGGAGAGTAGGGAACCGTATAGACACCATAGATGCTATGAATGAGATGATCATGAAGAACCCCTACTCGCAACTAGAAGCATGCTAGACATAACGGAGGTCATAAGAGTTCCAACAAGGCACCAAAAGGATAGTAGGATCAAGAGGTTAGACATGATCAACATCCCATGGTTTGAGGGGGATACAACGCTGATCCTCAAAATCATTTACAAGCATTCCACAATGCATGTGCCTTGCAAAACATAGAAAACAAATGGCAAAAAATGAAGTTGTTCATAAGGACACTAGTGAAAGAAGCTGAAAGCTGGTACTAGTCCTTAGAACCGGAATCCATTCGGAGGTGGAGTACAATGTTAGAACTGTTCAATGATAAGTACCAAAGGTACTCCTAAGTGTCTAACTTGTGAAAGAAAATCCAAGGATGGAAGCAAGGAAATCATGAACCCTTGGATGCTACCATGAGCCACTATTACGCACTATTACATCGTTGCCCTAGCCATGGTTATTCATAGCAGGATCAACTACGCCATCTCGTGAATGGACTTAGGCATGAAACACGGAGAAACCTTGGGACATATGCCCAAGGAAGATTATCAGAGCTTAGGTCTCATCAAATTCATAGATTACTAGAGCAAGTAGCCAAGGAAGAAGGTGAGTTACGAAACAGAGAAAGTGCAGAAGAGTACAACCAAGATCCTTCCCTCCAAAAAAGGGGAGTGAGATTTTGTGAGGAGGAAGAAGAGTCACCACTTGAAGAGATGGTGAATAGGAAAACTTTGCCACTCAAAAAGTTAACAATAGAAGTATCAGCAAAGGTAGACCAAATGTGGGATTCTCTGGATAGTAGGTTTGAAACTGTTCTTAAAATTGTAGAGGAGTCTAGGGAGTGAGGTAGTGACCATGACAAAAATAAAAAGAGAGAAGTGGACAATGCACATAACAAGGGTAAGGGCAAAATGGTCATCACCGAAGATGTTGTGGATTCAAACATGGACAATGATGGTGGATGTGATATATGCCAATATGACCATCATAAGGGATGTTTCCCAGTAATCTCACATTTACAAGAGCTTGGGGTGTATGCACTAAATCCATGACTTAATAGATGAAAAGCACTCCAAAGGTTACCTTATCCCCAAGTTAACCCAAGGTAGTTCCACCAATCTACAACTTATTATCCAAGTGGAACTCCACCACAACCCGTTGAGCAACATCAACAGTGGCAATACCCACAGTCATGGGGGATGCACCACCAATGCAACAATACCCCTACCAGCAACTGGACCCATATGGCTACTACATACAACATCCAATCTCTCCAGGTGACTCTGTTGGTCATGTTACACCACAACATCACTACCAAGTTTGGGAATATTTTAGAACCTCTTCTCGTAGGGGAGATAACCCACAAGCATACTATCCTTCAAATCCATCCACAACTCTCACATCGATAGCTCCATTACCACCTGCTCAAGTAATGCAAGGGGAACTTCGCACTCAACCATAATAATGCAATGCCACAAGGGCTATGAATCCTCAATCCATAATTGGTTTTGACAACCTTATTAAGAAAAGACCTTTCTTCAGAGTCAACAGCCCAACCATGCCATCACAACCACAAGCGATTGAACCTTTGAACATCTCTCCATCAAATAAGGCTTCAAAGCTCCCTTCAAATCAAACACCAAGATCAACGCATATGGTTATGTTAACACAAGTCGTTACTGACTGGATTAAGTTGGGCCACCTTCCCAGAAAATTCTTTGATCCCAGAAGCCCTCTAATCTATCTCCAAGTTGCTAGGAATGAACCATGTAAAGCTCTTCTAGAATCAGGTTCTGGAGTCAACTTAATATCACAAGAGATGTACAAATCCTAGAACCTTCCTACATTAAGGAAGAGAAATATTCGCCTAGAGCTAGTTGACCAATCCATCACTGTCCCTTTGGGACTGGTGGAGGATGTCGTTACCACTATGTGTGGGTGGTCGTACCTAGTTGATTTCCTAGTGATACAAGTAAATAATGATAAAGGGGACTTCCCAATAATAATGGGAAGGGCATGGCTAAGTACTGTAGATGCATTCTTAGGAATTTGCAATCTTTCCATGGATATATCTAAGGAGAAAAATTTTGGAAAAGATTGAAAAGAAGAAGTTTCCATGCATCACATACAGTGACACAGGGTGCAATTGTGTGTAGAGATCATGGGTTGTGCAAAGGTTAGAAATTCCTACATGCAACCAGTGTGCACAAGACCTTACCCTACAAAAATTCCTATATGCAGTAGCCACATGACAAAGCGACACCTAGTGGCTGATAGTTGATCAAGAAAGTAACTCACTAATGTGCATGGAACTAACTGAGGGAATAACTTGCACTCACGTTGAAAGCACAGATGCACTGGAGCAAGATCATTGCCAACTTCCAAACCTTAACCTATTAAAAAAAATTAGGGGAAGTTGGAAATTCCAAAAAAAATCAAACAAAAACCCTGATAAGAGAATACTAGTCAATGTGCAACAGACCAAACCCTTCCATGAACTTAGACCAGTCAGTGCACATGCTACCTCTGAGAAGGGACAACCTTGCTCATTATTTTGGGTCTCCTCCTTCCCACTCAGTCATGGGGGCGATGGCCACCTTTGCTAATCATTGAGGCCCTCAGTTCTTTTTTTTTTTAAGTTTTTTTCTTACACATTTTTTTTTACAAATTTCTTTAACTTTTCTTGTTTTTTTTTGTAACATCGTTTATAATTTTTCATTTCTTTGTATGTTTATTTTTTTTGTTAGTTCTTCACCTAATAAGTGCTCCTAATGATGGTATGAATTGTATTCTATTGATTGCTAGTGTTTGGTTTTTACCTTAAAGTTGTAATGTTGACACTAGGGTATGGTTGTTTTGATATAATAGGCAATGAGTCCACATCATCCATGCATTCATGAATTTCTATGTCTCCCTTGGCTTGGAAGTGTACAATCTCTTTCTTAATAATAAAACTATTAACGAATTGGTGATTGGGCATTTCTCAAACTAAGGAAGGACTCAAGGATTGAAAAGGGTATGAATTCAGGGGGATTTGGTGCATTTTTGCTGGCCATTCTCTTGGGTGCTTGGATGTTTTCTTATTAAGTTTTTTTTATCATTATGACATTGCTCTATTATCAAGAAGTTGAGCTAATAAAAATAATAAGTATTTGCATGGTGTGGTTCTCTCATAAAACAAAAAAAAAAGGAAAGAAGAGAGAAGAAAGAAAAAGTGAGAATTCAAAGCATACCCTTAGACAAAATAATCATCTGGGCTACAAGAACTAGTTATGGAACTAAAAAAACATGTTCCATATAACTAAGAGCCTCTCTTGCTTCCTAATTTTCCCTTTCTCATTTCCTTAGAATGGTGGTGACTTTTTGGTAAAAGCATTCTTGTTACTCCAGGTGGATGGATCGACCAAGCGTATTAATGCGAAGTCGTTGGATGTGGATTGTTTGAGGATGGATTTGGAATGAGATCTACTAAGTTACATTAACCATAAATACACAAGGGGTTGTACACCACCTTGTTCTTGGGACTCCATTCCATTCTTTTCTCTTCTTCCCATTATTCTTCCTCCACTTTCCACCTCATTGCCGGTTGTATCAGTAGTCTATATGTTAGTTAATGCATTGTTGTATTTTTGGTAAATTCTTGTGGTTAAGACTTTAACTCTTACATATGAATGACATTTTCCATAGCCTATGGACTCTTTGAATGTGGGTTTGTCAAGGCATAAAGGGCATGAGCCTACTTTGGGGAGGATCCACTGGCATTCCTATTTGGTGCATCAATTAACTTCTTTTCCTTGAACATTTCCACAATCACCATTTGTTTTGTTCATTACCACCTCTAGCATCCATTTTATTGGTGTTGCCATTGTTTCTTTTTCTCCATCTTTCTTATTCCTTATCTTTTTCCATTCTATCGCTACTAGAGGATTGCCCTTGGTCATGGGGGTCCTGGTCCAATTTTTTCAATTTTCTCCTAACCCCTACATCTTGGGTAGTCACCAGTGTTATATCTTGTGAATCCGGATTAGCCATATCACACCTCAGCCAATGGCCCATACACCAAGACAAGGTATCAACTACAATATGATTTATTTATCATTGCTAATATGAGACTATGTTGTATGTGCAGATGGAAATCATACAATCATGGACTAGACCTAGAGAAAACACTTAGGATGGACCGGTGCTGGAACAGTTATGCAAGGAACAAGATTGATGATGTGGTTATAGATGGACAACAGAAGGCAAAATCCTAGCATCAGCAGCAACACACCTTCTTCTTTTCTTTTCTTCTCTCTCTCTTCTCTCTTAGTTGCCAAATAAGGCTGGATGTCAAATGTGTATAGTGTTCACTTTTGTGGTCATGAATACTAATATTGCCATGTATTGTAATGAAGATCCCTTCATGTGTCACCCCCATTCACCATTAGTGTCATTCAAGTCAATAATCCCATACCTTCCCAATATTTTGTAAGGAACTCGAGGATAAGTTTTCATTCAGTCATGGGGGTATGATGAGCTACGATATTGCATACGTGATATCACATCTACAATATCGCATACACGATATCACGTCCTACCTCATTTTTTATAAATAAGAGGTGGTGCCCTTTGTTCCAGATGGTTAGACTTAGACCCTTAACCAAATTCTTGCATTTTTACCATTCCAAAGTTAGAATAATTTCTATATGCCTGCAATAGGAGTCATAGAGTGAATGGATCTTTATTCGAGCAAATTGTACCTGAGCACACATTTGTGTATGGAAATAAAGATGAACTTTATGATAAACCTTGTAGTATATGGACTAAGCTAATTAGTAATTAATTATTGCTGAATGTTTAATGCTTTCCTAGTTAATTAATCTCTCTCTCAACCTTTGACTCTCTTAGTTAAGTACACTCAGTAAAACCACTTCAAGCATGCGTGTAGCGCTTGGTAACCGAGTAACGACTAGCGTTTGGTAATCCCAGTAGCGTTGCACTGGTTCAGGATGTGTACGGAAAGTGGTAACAGATACTGGTATTAGGATTAATTAGAACTTAGTTAGCAAATAATTAATGTGAGCTAGTCACTTAGTTCTCTTTACCTTCCGCTTATTAGCATAAGACATTTAAAAGATAAAAGTTATAAAATCACATACCTCAAGCTTACTTAACCACCCAATCATGAAAATACAAGTTTGGGAAGACAATGATTTATTAACCCTGAGTGTTCCATTAAGGCACGCAAGCATTTAGCCCTTAGAGATCAACCGGATCGTGCGTGAAACACTTGTATTTGTATGGTTGGGTGTAGGGGTAGCTCACCACTCATCATACACCAACGTTAGTATATTTAATATTTCTTGAATACTCTTTTACATTTTTTTATATTTTCTTATGTTTGGTGTAATTCTCTACTCTTTTTGCTAATAAATTGCTAGGTATCGTGGTAATGTGCTACTCGATGGTGGTATGTATCATTTGTGATTTGATTGTTGATGTCTAGTTTCTAACTTTGAATGTCATTATTGATAACTAGGACATGGTTTCTTTTCATGTAACAGGCAATGAGTCCACATCATCCATCCATCCACACACTCTATGGTTTTCCTTATTTTGGAAACATGTAGTCCCTTTTTCATTCATACAACCTTAACAAATTTGTGACTTGTGTAGTTTTTGGAATTTCGAAGGAATCACAGGTTCGGATAGGATGTGGCTTCAAAGAGATGTGGTATTCTTTGTGCTTTTCTATTTTCCTATGTGTGGGGGTGTTCTCATGAGCTTCTCATCATTTCGTGTCATTCCACAATAGGAAGTTGAATAAGTCCTTGCATGGTGTGGTCCTCACCAAAAGAAGAAGAAGATGATGAGGATTCAAAGCACACCCCTTGGAGAAAATAAATGAGAAAATGCATCGGTCTTTGCATGGTGTGGTTTCCATAAAAAAAAATATGAGAATTCAAAGCACACCCCTTTAGACCAAATAAAAGGCACTGGTTATGAGACTTCTCTTGTCTCCTCTAACTAAGGCCCTTTTTCACTTCCTACTTCTTCTCTAATTTGGAATGATGGTTGGTTGTTTTGTGAGAGCATTCTTGTATCTTAGGGGATGGACTAGTCTTAGAATGTTGATGCAAAGTCACTAAAAGTGGTTGATTTTGGTCTGGACTAAGGATGGATCCTACCAAGTCATTTAATCACGAACTCCACAAGGAACTTTATGTGATCGTAATTAGGAACCCCAGTCCATTCTCTCTCTCATCCAACTATGCTTTTTATGCCTTACCTCATTGCTAGTTTTATGTTTTGATTCAATGTTCTGGTTGGATGTGTTGGGTTTCTTAGTTAGTTACTTTTGGATTTTTGTACTTAACCTTTTGTAATCATTAATCATCCACGAAGCCCACGGACTCCTTGGTTTGAAGTTATACAAGGGCATAAAAGGCCTATACTTGCTTTGGGGATGACCCACTTGTATATCTTTTGATTTGATTAAGTTAAGTTCTTTAACCTTAGACATTTTTATAATCAAATTATTTTTATTTACTCCATCAATGTCATCCAATTGTTTGCATCTTCACAATTGATTTTAGTGAATTTTTTCTTTTTATTGTTGTGAATTTCTATACCCTCTTTTTAATATTCCTTGTGTTAGGCTTTTTCTGAATTTTATGGACCACTTCTTTTACTTAACCCATTTGTCAGTATTCCCACTAACATTATCAAGCAACCAATCTACCACAATCATAACTTCACTAGATAAAATCACTAACAAGACAAGGTATTCAACTACTATGTGTTATACTTTATATACTAATCTTTGATTTTGTATTGATTGCAGTGGGGAGCAAGGACTAGAAGTGGGATTGTCTTCACCAAAGATGATACACCAATAACGCTCATAGGAGATTGTTCATGACTGCTAGATCTCTTCTACCTCTCCTTCACTCTTCTATTTCCAGGAGGGATTAGATGTCCATTGGATCCAAGGGTGTTCTTTCCTGTTGTCATGAACACCCAACCTTGTACACAATTGTAATGGTATATGCTAGGGCACTTTTGTATTTGTCTATTTCCTTTGTGTCACTCTGCATGTCAATCAAACATTCCATACTTCCTAATATATTTTTTAAGGGACTTGTTCCTCTTCTTTTGTACTTAAGGACAAGTTTTCATTTAGTTGTGGAGGTATGGTAAATCATGTTTTGCATAAGCTTTGATATCGGGGTGGCCATGATATTGAGTACACGATATAACAACCCAAGATGTGATATTGGGCATGCAATATCAAGGCGTACTCCTAGTTCTATAAATACAACCCTTGGGCATACATATCAAGAATATTTTTTAAAGTCAAGTAGTGAAATTCTTGTAGTTTGTTCATTCGAGAGTTAGAATATTTTCCAAGTGCCCATAGTAGGAGGTCTAAGTGTAATTAGATCTTTATTCAAGCATTGATGTACCTAAACACACCATTGTGTTGGCAATAAAGACGAGCTCTTTCATTCATCCTTGCAGCACTTGAGACTTTCTTTCTTTATGCATTTATATATCGTGATTTTATGTAATTTACATTAATGTTATTCATTCAGCAATTAATTTTGGTTAATTAAGCAACTAATTAAAATACATAAGCACAACCCCTTCGAACATACGTGTAACACTTGGTAGCTTAGAAACGATTAGCGTTTGGCAACCCAATAGTATTTACGTGAAGTTCAAGATGTTTCTGGGAAGTGGGGATAGTTACTTGTGTTAGGCTAGAATAGACAATAGTTCACTCAGCATTTAATTACTCTCACTTTCATTATTGTTTTAGGCAATCAAATTAATAAAACATAAAATGATAAAAATCTTATGCCTCAATCACACTTAACCATACACTTGTATTTCACAGGTGAGACTAAGAAGACAATGAATGGACAAACACAAACTCACCATTTAGCTTTAACGTACTTGGTAATTAAACTTTGCAAAATATGATCGAATTGCACATGAACACCTGTGATTTGTATGGTTGGGCGTAGGGGTACCTCACCACTCATCACTATCTATTCAAACAAATCAATTCTTATTGTAATATAAGTAAAAATAGTTACAATAGCCTTTGTCTTCTTTGATTTCTTTATTGTCATTTGGTTATTTATATCATTGATATTAAGTTGATTTTTCATATCTTCAGTTTTAGATTATTTTTTCTATTTTCTTTGATTTCTTTATTGCCATTTGGATATTTATATCATTGATATTAAGTTGATTTTTCATATATTTAATTTTAAATTATTTTTTTTATTCACAACTTCAATACATTTTTTATTTCCTCAACATTTTGTTCTTAAACTAAAAAGAAAAACGTTAAACAAATGCCCCTCGCAATACAAAAGTTACACGAATTACACTCAAGTTGGAAAATGAATAAGCTTTTGTTGCAATTTGTTATTTGTTTCTAATTATTGTTTTTATTTTTCTTTTGAGCAACTATTCTTCTGCTATTTACAAAAGGCCCTTTTGCCTTATTAAATTTTACAAAAGAAATGGGTTTATTAAAATTGAAACAATCTTTGCAAAAGGTATGACAGGAAAAAAAATCTGAAATTATTTGGCTATATGTGCCGTTATAGTTGAATAACAATATTGAAAATGAATACCTTAATTTCTTACAATATGCTACATTGGAGCACAAATTAGACATTCATGAGATATTATAGCATGGTTGTAAACTTAGTTGATTCGTTCTAAATGTTACCAAAAACACATGATAATTTTCTTAATGATATTTTCAAAACCCATAGCATATTTGGACAATCCAGTAGATCCAAAAAGTGTAACGGCATAATAAAATATTCAATTTCAATTTTATAGCTAGCATGATACAAGCACAAAAGGTGTTAAATTAGCTTTCCACTTTTAATCTTTTAAGAATTCTCAAATTGGTAAAATCCAACCAAAATATTTCATTGATAACCTATAAGCTGTAAAACCAGTACCACATCCGTGTTATTTCACAGAGTAAAATACTAAGGCCATTCTTCAACCACAAAAGGGGAAGATGATTATTCAGTGAACCAAGAACCACAAAACACAGACCACGGAGAACACAGCCAATGATACCAATAACAAGACCAATCACATTTCCCTTTGTACTTAGTTACACTTTACACACGAGGACGCGGGCAAGAAACAAAAGTAAAAAAGAAAAAACGAGATTAAATATTCACGGCCTGCACATGAAACCACTCTGTGCCCCTCCAGTACATTCTGAAGCGGGAAGATGCAGCATGCATAACTCGTAATACTGTTATCGTAGTACTGTTATTGTTATTATTATTATTATTAAAAACGGTGCAGCCAAGGCAGTCATGGATGACCACAGACGAGGTCCGGTACAGACGCTCCCATGACGGGCATGGGAGACGCCCTCTTTCACGCGGCTGACGTAGCCCTTGCCGTACGTCTGGCCCAGCAGGCCGTCGACCTTGTCAGGTAACCGTTAGCAATTCGAAGCGCACATCCAGATGCGAAAAGCAGTCGTTCAGCCGCGGCACGCTGTAACCGTAGGCGGCACCGTCGGCCTCCGTCACCGGAATCACCGACGCCGTCACCACCGCCACGTTGCCTACGCGCACCGCCACCAGCGGCTCCACCAGGAAATCTCCCGTAGAAAACATCATCACTGTTCCAGTAAACCGTACAGGGAAACCGTTGAAGAAATTGCGACACAAATATTATTTTTAAAATTTGAAAAAATGAAAACTTAAAAGTGAGATAGTTAAAGGAAATTGTCATGAGAATATTCATTTTTGAATTTAAAAAGCTTGGGAAAAATGTTTGAGGATGCACCCAAGAATTTGCCATAAAAACATCACTGTTTCCTTAAAATGTCACTGTAAAAACATCACTTTTTAATGAAAAATAAAACATAAAATCAAGATAATTCAAAGAAATTTTTTTGAAAATGGTATGAAGAAATTGTAATAAAACATCACTTTCCAAATTAAAAAAACATAAAACCAAGATAATTCAAAGAAATTGTCATGAAAACATCACTTTTTAAATAAAAAACCATACTATTGAGGATGGTTCAAAGAAATTGCCATCCCAGTAAAACAACACTGAAAAAAAGTTTCAAGAATGTTAGAATGCCCTAAAAACATCACTATTTTAGTAAAATGTTAGAATGAAATTGTCACTTGAAGATGTTAGCAAAAAAAAAAAGTATTATCATCACCCGGAGCGACAGTGCTCATTTCACTAAGCCCACATCCTTGCAAAGTTGGTCAATGAGCCATAACCTTAATCTCTTGTAGTTGATAGTTGAAAAAACCATTGAAGATATGAAAAAATTGCTATAAAAACATTACTATTGCAATAAAAAAAATATGGGAAAAACCGTTACAAAAATGACCAAAACCATTGAAGATGATTCCAAAAAATTACGAGGAAAAACATCACAAGTAAAAATCCCTTAAAATAATGATTAAAGAAACAAGGAAATGGCTATAAAAATGATATAAAGAAAAACCAGCTCTTCTTCTTTGTAAAGGAATCGTGAAATAGAACTTAGGTAACTAACCTGTACACCAGGTTATCCCTGCTGCCGTCGGGTGATGCCCACGTGGCCACCGGATCCTCTGGGAGGGAAGGCATCAGGGACACCATCAAAGGTGATCTGGAGACGATCCATGTCCTGATCCCAGGTGGCTGGGTAGTGGCGACGGTGAGGATGTGGTCAGAATGCATGATTGCAAGCACCTGCACCCAAGTGAAGTCGCGGTTTCAACCTGCGGGTTGGAAGCCAATCATGTGCGCATTGATGCCGGAGCGGGCATCAGTGACGATCGTGAAGGAGTCACCCGCAGCGCCGTGAAAGATGAACAGTCAGCCATCGGCGCCGACGAAGCGCGGGTCATAGCAGACGGAGCTGTAGACGTTACAGCCCGGTTACAGCCCAGCACGCAGCACCGACATTACGCCTTGCATTTTATGCAATCAACATAACATGCCTTGGAACAGGGATCTGCGGTTTTCGGCCAAAGCATTCCTTGGGACAGTAAAGCATCTTCAGAAAACATGCATCTTCAGAAAACATTTACATGTGGTTAGGAATACCGTGAATCTCCTGCTTTTACTCCTCCTCCGCCTCCTGCTCCTACTCTATAGTTTTGTGAAATGAGTTTGCACAGCTAAATTCTTTTCTTCTGTGACTGCTGATCCTGCCAAGAGAATCAGGCAGAGCAGAAGAATAGCTTGGGAGATTGCAGGCAAAGAAGAAGAAGAAACCATTAGTGTGTACTGGTTTTGTGAGAGTTTTTTTGGGTTTAGTATTGAAATGATAAGTGAGATTTATTTATACAGTGGGCAGGCTGTGTGTGTTGGTCTGAGATGAAGTGAGGTGAAAGTCTGTGTGCAATGTGTGAAGAAGTCACTGGATTTGTTTGACCGTCATGGCTTCTCTGCCGTCTGTTTATGTGCTGGGTGCCCGCTGCGGCATCCAATTTTTTATCCATTTTGGTTGTACGCAGGGGCTCTGATTTCAAAAGTTGGTGCAAGGGGAATATGTTTGCGTAAAAATGCGGCACCCTAAAGTGTCATTCCTGGAGAGCTGCGCGGTTTTATTGGCATACATGAACAGTTTTGTATGCTATAATTTCTCTATCCTTTTGATTAAGGAAGTTAAACTTTTGGAATGGACCTGTCATAAATGATAATCCAAACTTAATATTATTTATAATTGGTATTTATTTCTTGTTAGGTGTGTTAGGTTGTTAAGTAAAAGGTTTTCAAAGTATAGGTTCTTAAAGTATTGCTAGATTCTTTTGTAATAGTTGTCTTTACATGTACTCATAGTCATCCTTTTGAGGTTCTAATATTATCATTATTTTAGACTTTGTTAACAAAATAGTATTTGATGAGTGGCAAGGTATCCCTACACTCAACCATACGAATACGAGTGTTTAACGCACGATCTGGTTGAACTTTGTAGACGGACTAGTTGTGGTATCAAGACAGTTATTCATAGATTGCAGTTTGTTATCTTCCCACCTAAACTAGTATTAACTTTGTCACATATGGTTTAGTCCAGAGTGAGGTATATGATGTGTTCCTACACTAATGCTACTCCTCAAGATGATGGGAAATAATATCAGTTAAACTAGGAGAGAGAGTGTGAGAGAGAATCTAAACTACCCTAAGTGCGATGAGCATCTGTTTCTTATCATCCGTACACATCTTGGACCTCGTGCATGACTACGACTGGGATTACTAAGTACATAGCCTAGGTACGCTACTGGGTTACCAAGTAGTCACACTTAAATGCTTGTGATTAAGTCGTACTCATTCTGCGTTACTAGGAGATAAGGGTAGAGAGATATTAACTAAGAAAATAATAAATAACAATAACAATTAAATAATTAAGCTAAGTGAATGCTGCAATGATGAAGTAATCTTGATCTTTATTGCCGATCATGTGCGTGTCCAAGTACGTCACACTTGGATAAGGATGCCGTACAATTACAATCATCACACTGCGGGCATGCATTGGGAGAAAGGGTTAAGAAGAAAAACTAACAAAACGTTCCTACCTTAGTACTAAAAACTACTCCCCCCCTTTTACCAAAGCTGACTACTTCTTATTTATAGATGAGGAGATAGGCTACGATATTGCGTACGCGATATCGCATCTAGGTTGTGATATCGCATACACGATATCATGGGTGCGATATCACGACCAACAATTCATGACTCATCATACCCCCATGACTAAATGAAAAGTTGTCCTTGAGTTAAAGTGAGAACAAGCTCCATTGATTACACAGTGGATATGTATGGGATTATTGATCGACTAGAATAGATTCATGCCGCAGTGTGGAATCAAAAAAAATTTAGACAAAACACGAAGAATGCAAAAGAAAATCCTATAACTACAAAATTGGGTGGAACTCATGTAGTTCTTGGTGATGGTGGCTCCTTCATGGATGCCTTTCCCTTATCTTGTGCTCCAGGTCTTGGGATTTAATGGCATCAAAGCATGACCTGGAGTTTCTCCTTTTCAATTCAAGGATTCTATGCCATCCATGCTAATGTTTTGATGTTTGATGGAGTCGGCACCTCTCATGGGCATGGTAGTTGTGGAAACATTTTATTTTCTTTGACATACCAAGCTGCAAACACCCGTTGTTCCTCCTCGTAAGCTCTAGCTTTGTCTCTGTATTCTTGAAAATCTACGAACCATCGAGCCAAGTCTGTTGTGACACCTTTCTACCCTTGGTAGTTTGCTTTAACCACCTCAAGTTCAGAATTTGCAACCTCCAATTATTGCAATGTTTTCTTGTGTTCTGCAAATTCTATTTCATATTTGATGTAGGTGGTGGCTACCTGTTGCTTGAGCTCTATTCTTGGGCACCCTACTATTAACATGACAAGGTTGGCATACCGTAGGTTTGTGAACTCTATGTACTTTGTAAGGTCCTGGATCTGCAAGTCCCGACTCTTAGCTTCTTCCTGGTGGGTAAATGCGTATGTGTCCAATATGGACCACCAGTCAGTGTGTTGAGCACTGAGAGCATTGATGTGGGCCTTGGCCATATGAATCTCATTCTCGATGATTTGTTTATACATCCCCACCTAGTCTCAGAAATGCTCCTTTAGTTTCTCATGCTGTTTAGCCTCATTCTGCCACACGCTTATTTCAATGACCATTTTCTGATGGATGATGCTTACCTCCTCCATCTAGAGGGTTTGATTTTTCTTGGCTAAACAGTTTATGTCCCAGTTGATCCTAATTAGTTATTCTCGTAACTGTTGAAAATGTTCTTCGAGAACATTCTTTGTTTCTCCATAGAGTTCAATCGAAGATTGTCAGCAACAAGTTGTTTGTTCTCCTCTTGTAAGGCTTTGAGTGCCTTGGTGTGTGCATAAGTTTACGCTTGTGTCACAGAGGCATCCCAAATAGCCTTCTCTTTTTCTTATGCCACCCTTTTATTCTCTATCAACAGTTTAGTAAGTTGCTCGGTTCTGAGAGTGTCTAGCTAGTTTGCGGGAATGAATTGAAAAGGATCCCGCTATGCTGCTTGCAAGGTCACAAGCCTTTCTTGCAATCTTTGCACTTCTGCTTCAACGTGCTTAGCCCTCATTTCCATCAAGACCAGCTTTCTTTTGACAGAAATGAGGTCTAATTGTATTGCTGTAACATCTTGTGGGATGTCAAACAAGGACATCATTACCTATCCTATTTGTAACAATCAGTCAAGTACATCCTCATATTCTGCAGGAGTCATTGAGGTACTAGCCGGAGTTTGAGCATCTTGTGCTCCTATAAGATCTGCTAGTGGCACAATAGAAACATTGAATGATTCTTTAATGTGGTCTACGATCACTTCTACAGCTCTTATTGCATCCTAATGTTGCATGACCATCACCGTGGCCCCTTCACTAGTTTTCAACTGCTCCTAAAAGGATGCAACGTTCCCTGAAATCTATTATGACCAAGCGCTCTCTCCTCCTCCTGTTTGAATGAACACTTTACCCTGCGCGTGATCCATAAAAACTGTAGATAGTACAACATCATCAATGACGTGGAAGAGATTTGCATCATCATGACTTCCCCAATTGACTGTCTTAGCAATGGCCCTGAGATGGCTCATCAATGGTTTGTACTCTTATGGTGGTGGCAGTGGTTGATCTTGTTGGCCTGTGCTAGGCCCTACTTCTTGTTGTTGACTAGGTCCTATACTTAGAAGTTGGCTAGGTCCTGCAAGTTGAGCTATAGTTAGTCCTACAGTTTGTTTTTTTTCTTGTTCCAACCCCAGCATCTCACCAGTGATTTTTCTTGCAGCTGGTGGCTTTAGCAGCTTGGCATACGAAGCATTTTGGGCTTGTCAGAGGACATCATTGGTGTATCCTCTAATACTAGCACATCTGCACAACTTCCTGATAAGACAAGGGAAGGGCAACGCAGACTTCCCTGTCTTCCGTTCTTCAAACTACCTTAGGATCTCTGTAAAATATAGATGAGGTAGGTTAGCATTAACTTTTCCCATCAACACCACACATCCTCTTGCAACATATGTTGAAATTATTTTTAAACCTTTTGTGGGGAAGATGTGATAAGTCCCTATTTTGAAATAAATCCTCTCTTCCATCATCAACTCCCAAAAGGTCTTATCTTCCTTGCCATATACCTTGTCTAACCAAACTCGTCGTGCATTAGGGTCTGAGTGGGTAGACAACTGAGTAACCTTTGGCCCTGTATTCGGAAGGTTTAATACTTATCAATAGTCACACCACAAATGTTAACTGTGGTGCCTTATTCTTTGTTGTGCCAAAATTGGTACATTTTGCGTAAGTACCAGGCACCACTTTTACAAAGGGTAGGCCATAATGGGAACCCTTTGAGATGATCCCTAATGAACTCCAGAGCAAATTCTGCAAAATATCCAAAGTTTAATTCCATGATCACTACAATAAATATGGACCTTTCATGGATTTCCTGAACACAATCCTGGGGCAACATGAGATATTGTCCCTATTCAGACACTGTAGTAGCTCTTCCTTCCACCTGCTTTGATTGTACAATGGCAGGGTCTTCTTGGTGGATACTAAATGATTGCTCCTCCTGCTCTACATGTTGTTTGGTAGGAACTTGTCCTTCACCTCTCCTAGGTCGCTTGATTCCACCTTGATTAGGACCTTCATGTTGTCTACTTTTTGGGGCCATCTACTATCACACAGGGCCAATCGTTAGTAAAGTTCTTACCAAAGTTAGGTTATACCTTACTGCTTGCCTTAATGAATTTTCTTTATCTCCATGTGATGTTACTTATTAGGAGAAAATGTTCCCGAAAGATTATAACATTAAATCCTCTTTTCTTAGGTGGTTTCCAAATCTAGTTTCTCGGTATAACTAAAGAGATGAAATTATTTTTGGTGCATTTATCCTTAATTTTATAATTAATTACCCTTAATAATTTTCTTTGGACGATGAAAAATTTCACAAAATTTATGTGCTATTTGGCATGTGCCCCTCCCCCACAACTAAGCTAAACACTCAAAGTTCAAGTAGGTTCAAACAGAATGAAAATCGGAGTACCAACAAGCAAATTATGGATATGAAAGCAAGGGATATGCAATCGCAAGTCATAGAGAGAAATTTGAAAAAATTTCCCCACGTTAATAGTTGTAAATGATGTTGATTAGTATAGGGGGTGGTGTATATATATATTTTTGGGATGCAATATCGCATATGCGATATCGTGTACGGGATATCGTGGCCTATTGATGTTAGGGCACTTTATAGAATGTACCAAATTTTTAAATATTTTTCTAAATTAAATGATGTAAACTAAGAACATTTGGACAAGTGTTAAATGGTTCTAGGGTAATTCAACTAGTTCTAAAGGCATAAAAATTATGATGGTATGGAATTTATCAATAAGAACCTCGAATGGTAAAGGGGAGAAAAAGGCTATGTGATGGTTCATAGGAACGTTTGAATTGGAGGGATAGTAATAAGGGAAAGAATATCATTGAAAATACACTTAGGGTAATAGATGGTGTATGGAAGATGTGTTATGAATGCAAATTACAAAAAATTACATAAGTGGATCCTCCTCAAAGCAGGTACCAACCTCTAATGCCCTTGCATAACCACACCTTAAAATGTCTGTAGGCATTAGAAGGGTTAAACGTAATCTACATTGGTTCCACAAAACACACACATGTAAGTATCACCGGAATGAAGTAAGAATTCTACGCTATACGAGACATGAGCTATAATTACATGAACAATGAGATGAGACGAACTATAGAAGGGATTGTAAAGATTGGGACATGAGGTAACTGACCCAGAGCACAATGAATCCTACATGTAAAGCATGATTAATGTGTCATTAACTCATTGTTCCAAGATCAAAACCAAGTCCATTCCTCTGATCAGTGACACTACATTGTTTCATCCCATGATGAGCGACTATGAGAGTACCATAACAACAAGGCGTACGATCACTTGACATTTTGTTTAAGGAAGGAGTGATTTTTGCTTTGTGGAACTTTCTTTATTTTTTTTTCGATTGTTGAATCCAGAGAAGCCGCCAACCTTCAGGCATGGGTGCATGTCTTTCCAGTGGGACCCCCTAGAACAAAATTGGATTTTTGAGTGCCTTTTGATTACTCTTACTCCCATTTTGTGTTAGATCTACAAGGATCTTAGTACAACCACATTGCATGATAACTCTCACAGACGTCACCAAAGAGAATCTGCAAGTTCCTTTGATGTCACACCTTAATCATTTCCTCCTGGTCCATCCTTCTTCATTCTAGGTACAATGAACACAAAATTAATTTTAAGTTTTAAGAATTTCAAGAATATCACTATACCCTTGAACAGAACCTCTTATTTGTAGAATGGATGAGTGGCTGTAATGGGCTTACTATACAAATAATTGATCACTAGAGACTTGATAACATAGAACACACCTCAACCAATGAGCCACATGAGTGTTTTATTCATAGATGAGATTACTTATAAAAAGATAAAAAGGTAACAAAAAAGAAATTGAAAAACTGGAAAACAAAAAATTGTAAAATTAAAGAAAATGAAAAATATTTATTAATCTTGCTTGTTATTAGAATGGGGGATATCCCTCATAACTAAATGGTTAAGCATGGTGAGGATTAATAAATGAAAGATGAGGATTCTTGCATGTTGGAAATATCGAAACTTGATCATACTTACCCCATTGGGGTTCACACACTTGATTATAGTAAGTGTAGTGGGGCAATTTATAATATGTGGTTTCCTGGTAAAGAGTTGAACCACTATGATACTTAAGACCATAAGATGACATGCAAGGATTGGGATGTAGCCCTCCATGGCTGTATTCATTGGGCTGTATGGTTGTTGAAGTGTTAATTGGTGGCCTTGATGAAGTGACACGAGGCATTAGATTCGAGAAGAAGGATGCATCACAATGTTGGACTTGTGGTGAGTTGGAGAATGTAGTGGCCTTGAAACTATGTTGTCCCTTCCTATGGTAATGTCTAAAGAAGGGATTCCTTTGATGTTGAGGAGGTCTCTCACTACTGTTGGCAATAGTAGCATAAGTAACATTTGTGGGTTGCTGCTATGGTGCAGACGCTTCAAGAATAGTTGGTGGCAATGTAGAAGGAGAGAAAGGATGAGAATGTTGAAATTTAGAAGAAGTGTAAGGTACACAAGGCAGTGGTTGTGTTGAGGACATGGGCTGATAGTACCAAGGAGAATAATAATGAGATGAGATAGAGTATGTTGACCTAGTTGGGGAAACAAGATGTTGGACTAGATAAGCATTTGGATTCGAATGATACGAAGGGTGTCTCCAATTTAGAGATGGCTTCCCCCACAACTGAGATTGTTGTGACTATGATCGAATACAGTATCTCTGTATGAACTCTAGGTGTAACATGCTTCCCCAATGCTCATATAAATGTAACAATATTGGGCATTGGCCTTTGGGGTGATCGTATAGCCAAATGTTGCATTCATACGTATGATTGGCAGTTGAGCTCTTATTTTTCTCATCCCTTATTTTTGATTTTCTAATGATATTTTATCCTGCTTCTTGGGTTGTCAAAACTCTATCTCCAATAATATTGATATATTCTCCACACTTTTTATGCATCCATTCCAACATCTTATTGATCTTTGCCTTGATTTCATCTAATGATTGTTGTATTGGCAAAGATGGTTCTTCCTCCTTGAGATAGGTTGATTTCTCTATTTTGTGATTATGGACCTCTGTTAAGTTGAGATCTTGGTCCCATTGATGTTTTTCAATACTCTCCCATCTAGCCATTTCTCCTTCTTCTTTTGCTACCCACTTAATAAGCTCTTGGAATTGATGGGTTCATAGTTCATATAGTTGACCTTGGGCATACCTCCCTAGCGTCTCTCTTGTTTCATCACGAATCCCATTAATGATATGGTACATTAGCCTTTTCTCAGAGAACTCATGGCCTAGACAGTTGTTTAATAGTGCATCATATCTTTCTAAGGCCATGTCCAAGGGTTCATGTTGTGCGTGTTTCCACTCTTGGATTTGTTTCCTCAAGGCCGATACTCTTGTGTAGGTTTGATATCTTTCGTTAAAGAGTTCTACCATTGTTGGCCAACGTCAAATTGAATTTGGTTTTAAAGATCTATACCATACTTTTGCTTGGCCAACAAGTGTCACAAGAAAGAGCTTGAGTTTTTTCCAACTATTATCAATGTTGTTCCATGCAAAGGCATTGTAGAAGGCTCATAAATGTTGTTGCGGATCTAAGTCATAGCCTTCTAATAAATTGGAAAAGTTGTTTAAATCGAGCCTGGGTAGGAAGCTCTCTTTATGATGCCTACAGGAGATTCGAACAACCTCTTGTATTTGCATTAGGCTTGTAGTGGCTAGTAGGGGTTCATCATCATTGAGTAGGTTATGCTTTTGTGTGTTGGGATGTTGCTGCCTTCATTTATGTTTATAAGAAATTCCCACCTCAGATTGCATACTCCAACCTTCATTGTCATATAATTCATTGGTTCTCTAATGAATTGCCTCACTAAATGTGGCATTATTGTAGTCTCATAGGAGAGGCATGGTTGTGAAATTGTGTGTGAATTTGTATGTGAATTTTTGTAATTATTTCTTCCTAAAATATATATCATTAATTCCTATATAGCGACCTTGTATGATATAACTATTCTAGATAACTAGCACCATCCCCAGCAACGATGCCTATGATAAGTGGTGAGGTACCCCTATACTCAACCATATGAATATGAGCGTTTAATGCACGATTCAGTTAAACTCCATACACAAACTAGTTGTGGTATCTAGACAATTACTCATAGATCGCAGTTCGTTGTCTTCCCACCTAGACTAGTATTAGCTTTGTCACGTATGGTTTAGTCCAGAGTGAGGTGTATGATGTGTTCCTATGCTAATTTTACTCCTGGGGATGATGGAAAATAATATCAACTAAACTAGGAGAGAGAGTATGAGAGAGAATCTAAACTACCCTAAGTGTGATGAGCATCCATTCCTTAATCATCTGTACACATCTTGGACCTCATGCATGACTACCACTGGGATTACCAAGCACATGGACTAGGTATGCTACTAGGTTACCAAGTAGTCACACTTAAATGCTTGTGATTAAGTCGTACTCATTCAACTCATTCAATGTTACTAGGAGATAAGGGTAAAGAAATATTAACTAATAAAGTAATAAATAATAATAACAATTAAATAATTAAGCTAAGTGGATGTTGCAATGATGAAATAATCTCGATCTTTATTTCCAATCATGTGCATGTCCAAGTACATCACACTCGAATAAGGATGCCATACAATTACAATCATCACACTGCGGGCATGCATTGGGAGAAAGGGTTGAGAGGAAAAACTAACAAAAAGTCCCTACCTTAGTACTAAAAACTACTCTACCCCCCTTTTACCAAACCTGCCTACCTCTTATTTATAGATGAGGAGATAGGCTGCACTATCGCATACATGATATCGTTTCTAGGTTGTGATATCGCGTATGTGATATCGCATACACAATATCATGGGTGCAATATCATGGTCAATAATTCATGACTCATTAGTATTTATTATTTACATTTTTTTTATCATACTTAATCACTTATTTCATGTTTTTTATTTTTAATATTCCTTTTAATTACTCTTGTACAACTGCAATTTAGCATCAGTCTTCTTTGAACATCATCAAATAATCTAAGAAACTAAATCATGAAAAATAAAGAGAGATTATATAAATTGACCAAGCAACAAAAACAAATTATTTAAACTAATTTATTTAACATTATAATACTATTTCAAATAGTAATCTCAGCATAGAAAATAAACACTTGAAATATAAATGCATTAGTTCTTTTTTCTGTATGTAGGTTTGTAATTTAAAGTTATTTGATGGAAAATTTTAGTTTTAAATGAAAATTAGCGGAAGCCATTCATAATGAAACCATTCATTCTAATTCCTTGAATCTCTGGTGATGAGTGGTGAGGTACCCCTACACTCAACCATACGAATAAGAGCGTGTACGCACGATCTGGTCGAACTCCACAGACTAAATGCCTTAACACCACAAGAAACACTTGGGGTTAATCGTTCATTTTCTTCCCAGGCTTGCTTGTAAGTGTCACGGTGTATGGTTAAGCAAATCTAAGGTATGTGATTTTTTGGTATTTTTTGGTTTATCTTCTATGCTATCAGGGAGAAGAGTTGAGAAACTAACTAACTCTAACTAATGATCTAAGTCTAAATTAACTAGCGTCAGCATCCGTTCCCACTTACCGGACACACCCTGAACTATGCAACTGTGGCTTACCAAATGCTAATCATCACTGGGATCACCACACGTAACGCAAGTGCTCGAAGTGGTCGTACTGAGGCACCTATTTAGCTTAAGTGTGATAAGCAGCCGATTCCTTAGCTAGCCGTACACACCCGTGGGTGCTCGTAACTAAGTCGTACTTATCACACGTTCTAGCCTAGCAATGAGTAGCCGATTCCTTGACTAGCCGTACACGTCCGTAGATGCTCGTAATCAAGTCGTACTTGTGCGCACTAGGAAAGCAGTAAATAAAAAACAATAAAACCTTGTGCTGCAAGGTTTATCCAATCAAGTTCATCTTTATTTCCGTACACAACTTGGGTTCAGGTTACAAGCTGCTCGAATAAAGAGCCGTTCACTCTAGGACTCCTACTGCGGGCACATGGGAAAAATTTTAACTCTGGAGTGATCAATCTGCCAAAGCTTCGCTACTTCTAGCCAGGATTGGGAAATGAAGGGAGTGCCACCTCTTATTTATAGATATGGCGGTGGACTGCGATATTGCGTACGCGATATCGCAGGGGAAGACACGATATCGCGGCACAGTGCATGTCACATCTCATCATACCCCCATGATTGAATGAAAACCCGTCCTCGAGTTCCTTACAATGATATCAGGTAGGTATGGGATTATTAGGGGAAATGGAACTAATGGGATGACATGTGAACGGTCTTTATTACAAGACTTGACAAAACTGGTGTTCATGACAACAAGGATGAACACCTTATTACAATGACATCAGGCCACATTTGGCAGCTGAGAGAAAAGAGAAGAGAGAATAGAATAGAAGAGAAGAAGAGAGAAGAGTCTTGTTGCTACCAACACCTAGATTGCACCTTTCATTGTCCATCCATAAGCACATCATCAATTCTGCTCCTTGCATAGCTGCTTCAGTGCGGCTCCATTTCAAGTGTTTGCGCCAGATCCATTCTATTGTTGTATGATTGCCATCTACACACACAACCCAATCATATATTAGCAAGGGTAATTGAATCATTAAGTAAATCATACCTTGCTTTGGTGTAAGTTCCTTGGCTAAGTTGTGGTATGGCTGATATGGATCTGAGAAAATGTGGATGATGGCTACCGAAGGTGTAGGGGTTAGGAAGAAAAATGAAAAAATCTGGGGCTTAGGATACAAATCGAAAAAACATGCCCCGTACCCCCATGACTAATCGCGAACCTCCGGTAGTGTTAGAATGGAGAACGAAAAGGAGTAGGCAAGATAGGTAAAAAGGGACAACTATGGCATCGGTGAAGGGGATGTCATGATGGAAATGAACAAAAAATGTTAATTAATTGCAAAATGTTAAGGAAAAGAAGTTAACTAATGTTCGAAATAGGAATGTCAGTGGGTCCTCCCCAAAGCAGGCTCATGCCCTTAATGCCCTGACAATCCCACATTCAAAGAGTCTGTGGGCTCTGGGAATGTCCTTTGGAACAAGAGTTAAAGTCTTAACCGTAAGAATTTACCAAGAAGAAAACAATGCATCAACCAAAATATATACTAATGATACAACCGACAATGAGGTGAATAATGGAGAGAAAGATGAACAAAAGCGAAATGGAATGGAATCCCAAGAACAAGGTGGTGTACAGCCCCTTGTGTGTTTGATGATTAATGTGACTTGGCGAATCTCATTCCAACGCAGGCCTCAAACCAACCACTTCCAGTGACTTCGCATCAATGCATTGGTCGAACCATCCACTTGGATAACAAGGATGCATCTTCAAAGAGCCACCACCATTCCGACGAAACGACGGAGAGAATGGGAAGCGATAAGGGCCTTAGTTAGAGGGAACACTTTGGTTCCATAAACAGTGCTTGTAGCCCAAATTTTATTTCGTCTAAGGGGTGTGCTTTGAATCCTCACTTTTGCTGTTGTTTTTTTTTTCTTTTTGTGTTTTGTGTTTTTTTGTGTGGGGACCACACCATGCAAAGACTTCTTATTTTTATTGTCTCAGCTTCCTATTATTGGGTAACATCGGAACAGCAAGAAAACCCAAGAAGAAAACATCCAAGCACCCAAGTGAATGACCAACACAAAAACATCAAGTTCCCTTGAAGTCACACCCTTTGCAATTCTTGAGTCCTTCCTTAGTTTGAGAAATGCCCAGTCACCTCTTCATTGAAGTTCTTATTAAAAGGGAACTGTACATTTCCAAGCTAAGGGAAACCATAGACTTGATGGATGGACCGATGAAGTGATCTCATTGCCTGCCATATCAAAAGAACATACCTTAGTATCAACAATGTAACTTAAAGGTAAAAACCAAACATTAGCAATTAATGAAAAACAGTTCATCCCATCGGCC